>LOEQ01002394.1:122584-132735 GCA_001685075.1 Bramus lutescens | reverse complement strand
TCTTAAAGAGACAGAACAACCATTACACCCACCCTTAACCCAGTCCTTGTAATGGGGCAGGCCAATGTCTCTCAAATCTGGAACAAAGGAATAGAAATTGTGTCCTCAGAACCAGCTGCTTCCTCAAACCTACCCAGTAGCAGCCAAGATGGACTGCTGCAGACTCTCCCCTGCCTCTTTCCTCCTGTTCAGTTATTTTGCCTTAAAAATTAGTCAACCTCTTCAATAAGCCCAATCTTTTATTTTTATTTGTTTATTTTTGGCTATTCAAGACAAGATTTCTCTGTAGCTTTGGAGCCTGTCCTGGAACTACTTCTTGTAGACCAGGCTGACCTTGAACTCACAGAGATCCGCTTGCTTCTGCCTCCGCTGGGATTAAAGGTGTGCACCACCACCCAAACTTTGAAGAACATTCCTCATGCTCAGTTTCCCCATCTTTCTCGGTATACTTGGACTCAGTCATTCACTCACTCAGCAAGTGCTTCAGAAGCCCGGCAATGACAGATACCGAGCTAGGTCCTCAGCACATAAGAAAGTACATCAGCAAGTGTTGTGGAATATTATTTTAACTATGTAAACACGTTACATTTGTTTATGCTGCAGAGTATTGCGTTAACTGGGTAAAGGTGACATTTGATTTGCTGCGTTTATTTCACTTTGCCTGCCTAAGGCACCTGACTGCTCTAGTAAAGCGCTAAATGGCCAATCAAGGCAGGAGAGGGATAGGCAGGGCTGGCAGGTAGGGAGTGCAAGTAGGAGGAGAAAGCTAGAAAAAGAAGAGAATGGCCAGGCAGCCCAGTCAGCAGACAGAGTAGGACTTACAGAAAGAAAAGCTAAAAAGCTCTGAGACAAAACAAAGATGAAGAGAAACAGGTTAACAAGAGCTAGCAAGAAACAAGCATGAGAGAAGGCTGAGCATTCATAACTAATAAGTCTCCGTGCCATTTAGGTACTGGTTGGTGCCCTCCACCCTCACAANAAGGCCTGGTACACACAAGGTCTCTGGCCTCCTGAGAAGAAGGGAAAAGCAGCTGTTTATTAAAGAATATGGAATAACAACCTGTGATGATCACTATAAAAAGGGTAAGAAAAAAAGCAAGTGAGAGAGAAGTGTGTTAAGCCCTGAAGACAATTCAGTTCCCAAATGTCCAGCTCCCTTCTAGCCAGGGCTGGAAAAGTGGCCAGTACACCTAAGTAATACACCAGGAGACAGAGGCCTGGGCTGAAGGCAGCAAGAGGATTAAATCACATGCTCAGGATGTAATCTTAGCTCATCTTTCACGTTTACACAGAGACATCACTTGGTTGTGCCAGGATTTTTTAAAATTTATTACATTTTTATCTATTTATTGTGTGGAGGTCAGAGGACAACTGATGAGAACTGGCTCTTTCCTTCCACCACGTCAGGCCTAGGGATCGAACTCAGGTCACAGACTTGACCTGCTTAGCCATCCCAGCAGCCCATGTGGGTTTTTAAAAAGACCACTCTGCTGTGTGCAGTGAACAGACTGGAAAGGAGGATTAGGAGCCGTGGCAGTCAGTGCAGAATCGTTGCAGTCTTTCAAGCAAAAGGAGCCATCTGACAGTGATGGCAGTGAAGACAGAAGAGGAGCGCCAAGAGCTGCAAACGTCAACAGCACACAGCAAGGGAGTGGCCAAGAGCAGAGAGCAAAGAGTTCAGCCATGAGGAGAAACGCCAATGGCCCTCAGCAGAATGCCGGCTGTGCAAGCCCCGCAGCTCACTAGTACACCTCCTTGGCACCTGTTTTTCAGAACGTCTACATAAATGAGGCCAGTCTCTGAGTAACTGAGACTGCCATCCATGTTAAATGTTTATCAACGAACCATCTTACTGTGCCCTGAGGATAAAGAAGTGCCTAGACACACTGTGCCCTCTGCGGCTGTCATTTTCCAGCCCTGGGTGTCCCCTTGGAATAGCCTCTAAATCTCACAACCGTGTACAGAACTCCCATGGTGGGTTGGGGTCACCTTGCTTTCTGAAGCCTTCAGATAGCCTTTCCTGGTCTCTCCACCTCTCAGGACATAGAGAACAAGCAGCTCAGGGATTCAGGGCTCATTTCCTAAGACCCTAGGTTCAGGAGACACCACAGTATCAAATCCAACTTTTCTGAGTCTCTGAGACCAGCACTAAAGACCCTAAGCCCCACCCAGTGGTTCTCCCTTCTACCACACACAGTCACTGCACTGAGCTCAGGAATAACACGTAATGCACATGCTTACATTTGCTGTTCTCATCAGTTATGCTGGGGGCTAGGGAGACGGCTCAGCCATTAAAGGCTAGACTCCCTAACAAAAATAATTAGTCGTGTGGGGCTCTAGCTTAACACCATGGCTGGTGTTCCTGGTTTCAACGTTTCTGTGGAGTTGAGGACTAAACTCTGCTCCTTACACATGGTAAACACAGTTCCAGCCAAGACTGGGGCTTGCACTATCTAATATGACCACATACAACTATTTCAACTAAAGTACTTAAAATTTACTAAATCAAAGCTTCAGTTTCTGTGTGGCCAATTACCACCTTCCAAATGGTCATCACATATGATAAGTGGCACCATTAAAGATCCCAGTCCTAGTATATGTCTAACTTTACAGACGGATGGTGGCCCATGGCCCATGACGGCACTGCTACAGAGTTATCTGCATGATAAATTTGAACTTCTCCTTTAAAAATAAAAAAACAAAAACAGAAGTTTATCATTTATAACTCAATATGTGGCCCAGGCTGGCCTCAAATTCACAGAGATCCTCCTCTGTCTCTGCCTCCTGAGTGCTCATATTATAGGAATATACCACCACATCCATCTATTCTCTTTTTTAAAGATTTTTATTTATTCATATTTTACGTGTATGAGTGTTTTGTTTGCATGTATCTGCACCATTTGCATGCCTAGTACTGGCAGAAGCTAGAAGAGGGTTTTGGCTCCTCTGGAACTGGAGTTACAGACAGTTGTAAGCCACCTGGGATCCGAACCCAGGTCCTCTGCAACAGCACCTGCTCTTAACCACAGAGCCAACAGCCCTTTCTCCAAAGATTTCCAAGACACTTTCATTCTGGGTGGTGAATTTCAGCACCAGGCACACAGGACATTTCTTCTTTTCGATCACACCTATCACATGAGTTTTCGGCTCAAAGATGCACATATAAAGTGACAGGAAAAGTCACCAAAACACTTCAGTGTGAAACCATCCAAGAGAGGGAGGACACTGTTGTCCTGGAGTCCCAAGGCCAGGAACACGTTGGCAGGAGGAGCACAAGTCCAGGCCTTGTTTAGCTATCTACAGAATTCAAGGGTCACTTACTATGCTTAATTAAGCTGGGTGGTGGCGGTGGTGCACGCCTTTAATTCCAGCATGAGACAGGTGGATCTCTGTGAGTTCAAGGCCATTCTGGTCAGCAGAGTGAATTTCAAGCTATCCAGGGCTATATAGCAAAACCCTATCTCAAAAAACAAAAAACCAAAAACAAACAAAATCCTATTTCAAAGGGGAAAAAGATTATCAAAATGTTGCTAATTACTGAAGCTGCATGATGAATGCACAGGTTCTAGTATGTTATCTTTTATATTTTTCAAGCTAAAAGACTTTAAAAGTGAATTCAATGATATACAAATTTGGTAATAATTAACTTTCTAGGAAAACAAACTATCATGTATGTTTGGGTTTACAGCATTTTATTACTGACCATAATAAATCAAAGAACCAAAGCAGTGGGCCCTCATGATACTATGGTACAGCTGTCCTTATGAATGCCAAAATATGACACCAAATCTTACTAGAGATGGGGCTCAGACAGGTACCACACATAGCAACATCTGATCACCTAATAATAAAGCCACTGGTTTCTGATGCCTCTTAAGGGGAAAAAAAAGACAGCAAAACAAAACTACTTCCCACATCCAAATACTAAAGCAGACACTAGGCCAGAAGACTCGGAGGCAATAGTCTGATGCCTGGGTTCAATGTCCAAGATCCACATGATGGGAAGGGAAAACCAACTCCCAAAAGTTGTCTTCTGACCTCCACACGTCAGCTTTGGCACACACACAAGGCATGCTGCACACACACACACACACACACAAATTAATAAATGTAATTTTTTTTTAAATCAAAGACACTAGCACCACCATCCAGTTCAGCTAGCTTCATACGAAGCACCGGACTGATGCAGGGCCTCCTGTAGGCAGGGCAGGCTCTCCCCAGAAGCAGGCGCACTGCAGAAATCCACTCGAGCTGCTTGAGCAAACCTCAGAAGACCTGTGCAGCAGCCATCCTGCACCTTTTACCTGTGCCTTGTGTGGGTCAAGTTTCCCACTGCTGAGTCAGCAAATTCGCTGCTCTTAGTGCTCATGCCAGAAATGGCCCTCAGGGCTCACTCAATCCTCCCAAGCACAGGAGGCTCAAAAGGTTAAGAGCTGCCTGACTCCTGAGGGCCCTCTGCTCTGTCCCAAGCTAGGCACACTCAGGCTCTGCTGGCCGCCATATGTCTCTACCCCTGGTCAGCACGGTCACACTGCCCACCCACCACTCCCTCTCCTGCAGTACCCCTCTCTTTCCCAGCGCCCCGCTAGTCCCCTTAGGAGCGATCTTATGCTTCCTACTGTTTTGTGTGTCTGATACGCCCAGGGCATCTGTCGGCTGTCTATTGTCTAGACCACAGAAGGTGCCACGGGCAGGTGAGGACCACATCAGATTCCCAAGGCCAAGCAGAGAGCTTGGGACCAGGAAAAACTCAAACGCTTGGTGACTGACAACCACTGCTCAGTCGGTCTTTTCAGTAGGACATTTTTTAAATTCTCTACTTTAAACCCAAATAATGAATATTAACATTTTTAGGAATACTGCTTAAAAGACAGCATTGGGAGTTAAGAAAGGAACAAAAACTGGGCAAAAGTCGGATGGTGTGATGGCACACCTTTAATCCCGGGACTCAGGAGGCAGAGGAAGGTGAATTCAAGGCCATCCTGGTCTGCAGAGCAAGTTCCAGAACAGAAAGGGCCACAGAGAAAGGGTCTGTCTCGAAAAACAAAACAAAAAACCAAAAAAAAATAAAGAAAAGAATTGGCTAAGAAAGTAAACCATAAGTACACTTATGCACTTATAGAGTACACTTATGCAAGCTTTGAATAGCAAAGGAGAAAACAACACTCCTTTAAAATGGATATTGTGATTCTAACAGACCACATGCAGATACCAACAGTGGTGTTTGGCCCTGTTAATAAGTTTAGGACTGAAGCCAGCTCCTCACCCTATGCCATCCTCAACTGTGAGGGTAAGCTAGGGAGGTGCCTGGTGTCTCAGTGTAATAATTTCCTAGGGAAGAGCTCTCAGAACCAACATTCAGGCATATCCAGCAGACAGAGGTTACTTCATTGCTTCAAAACCCACCTGGGTCTCCCATCCTGTGAGATTCCACAGGAGAGGTCTGTTCTTCTCTGTGACTTGCCACCGGCTTTGTTGACCAAAGAAAACCCTTCAAGGACTTAACTCTCCTCTAACTCTGTAGGAGTGAGTTATCATTAAGCTTAACAAAGTCGCCCCAAGTCACTCAGATTTGAACAGATATAGACCAGAAAGCTCTGACCTCAAAGGGGAGGAGCTCCCAGGGATGCATGGCTTGAAAGGATTTCAGAACAGGGTGAGCCATACATGACCAAAACCACAGAACTCATGCTAGGAGCAACACAAGCCTTAGCTCTGATCTCTGCTATAAGCTTTTAACCTTTTCCTGTGATCTTGGCATCATTATTTAACCTCTTTGATCCTCAGTTTTCTCATTGCCAGGCTTGGTGACCCACATCTTTAATCCCAGTATTCAGAAAGCAGAGGCAGGAGGATCTCTCTGAGTTCAAAGACAGCCTGATCTATGTAACTAAATCCAGGACAGCCAAGACTACATTGAGAGGCCATGTCTCACAACCCCTCCCAAACAACAAAAAACAAACACAAACAAACCCAGAATGTTCTGAAGTTTGAACCAGGTACAAGTTTAGACCTCTGCCACTGCAATTCTCCATAAATAATAACCAGTTCCATTATTATTGATTGTTCATTGCTTCCTACTTTTCTTTCTGAGACTGGGGCTCACTATGTAGCCTTGGCTATACTGGAACTGGCTATGTAGACCAGGCTGGTCTCAAACTCATCTGCCTGCTTCTGCCTCCCAATTGCTGTTTTCTACTTTTCAAAACACTGTCACAAATATCCAAGTGAGACTCTGAAAGTCTTGACTGAGACTCTCAAATGACAGGACAGGCCTGTCATCCCAGATATTCTAGAAACAAAACAAAATCAAGGCCAGCCTGGGCTATGATGCAAACCCTTATCTCCAAAACAAAAAGTTCTGAATGAAGTAATTCCTATCAACCACTGAATACCTCAGCTCCTTGGGTTCATAAGCTCATGTACTCTGAGACTGTGTTGGGGCTGGAGGCAAGGGGACAAGTAATTAAGAAAGGAAGTCCTCAATTTGTGAGAGACTTTGCCACTTAGTGAGTTGGTAAAGATGTCCCTGGGAATGCAGGAATAACAGGTGATATTGCCAGGCCTCTAGGGGAAAGTGCAGGGTTCTGTTCACGTCATCTAGTACCACTCAAGAGCTTCTCCACACCCATGCCTTTTAGCATCCCCCTCACGAGCAGTCTCATTTCACGTTACACCATCAGCACCACAAGGAGTCTAGAAAGGAACAACACACAATCTCGAATATAACCTTGAGTCCTTGGGAAGAATACAATATGGGGTTCCAGTCTTTTTACATAGATCTTTATTTTTAACTGGAGGATTTAAAGTGACAAAGAACTTAATGAATAGACAGGACAAAGGGAGCTGACTGGCCATGGCTCATTAGTTCCTGAAATTAATGTTTCTCATGGGGACAACAGTTAGCTAAAGGACAGCACAGCAGACAAACTGGAAGCCATTCCCCCAGTTCATTAATTATCTACTACCAGGGCTCCGAGTGGATGCTCCAAAGCTTTACCCTAGAGCCACCTACCTTAACTGTCCACCCTGCCATGAGAGCATCAACTATTATGAGGGCTCACTATGTATGCCACGCATGAGTGACCTCATTTAACCCTCCTCATAAGTTCCTGTAAATACTATACTCTACCATCATCCATTGATTGCAAGACAGACACGCCAGTACTTCATACAGCAAAACACATTTCATGTGCCACTGTAAGACTCCACAAGTCTTTAGACAGATGTTATTAGGAATGAGAAGACAATACAGATTGCACTGTCTTGGTATTGCTACACGGTAAATACTGTGTCTACGCAGAAGAGACTGGGTACACAAAGACGGCAATTCCCAAGGTCTCAGAGCTGGCGGGGAGATGAACTGAGATGGATTCCCACAAAGCCTAACCACCTTTCCCCAGAGTCCTTAGGGTCCCCCCAAAACTGCACCCTGCAGAGAGGCAGGACCCAGATGCTGACTGTTCACTACCACAGCACAAAGCTCATTAGCTGGAGCCGAGCCTGGCCTGACACATGGACACTGCTCCAGATCAAGTCCCAGAAACTCCACTTGGCTCCCAGGAAAAGAACTGTGGTACAAATGGGAAAAGCACATCTTGAGATCAGACAGTCCCATGTAGAAGTTCCTGCTCTGTGTCCAGTTGAGCTTGTCATCCTGGCTAAGTCATGGAAAAATCCTGAGCCCCTTTCCTCCTCCGTAAAAACAGGTGATCATCTCACCCCCAGAGGCTGCTGCAGGCCAAGACTGGGCTGCCCTAGGTGGCAGAGCTAGGACTGGGAAAACCATCATTTCAGTGACAGTCAGCTTCTGCTTTGGGATAGAATCAAAGACCCCAACATCCCCTGGGACCTCAACATCTCCTAAGTGGGACCCTTAGAGGATATTAAGGGTCAAATAGGAGAATTTTTAAAATTTATTTGTTTTTTATGTACATTAGCATTTTTGCCATGGTTTTCAGGTCCCCTGGAACTGGACAGCTGTGAGCTGCCATGTGGGTGCTGGGAGTTGAACCTGGGTCTTCTGGAAGAGCACTCAGTGCCCTTAATCACTGAGCCATCTCTCCAGTCCAAGAAAGAATTTCTTGAGGAGGAGAAAAGTAAGAAAGGAAAAAAAAACTAGAGACACTTAGAAGATAAGGAGTATTCTTTAATCATCTTCCTAACTTATGAATAAATGAACTGACAGGAGAAAGGAAAAGACTCCTGACATCAAAAGACACTAGTCAACAAACACAAGGGTGAGTATAATTTTATACTGCACCTGACACAGAAACTGGTCATTGGCCGGGCGTTGGGGGTGCATGCCTTTAATCCCAGCACTTGGGAGGCAGAGGCAGGTGGATCTCTGTGAGTTCCAGGCCAGCCTGGTCTATAAGAGCTAGTTCTGGGACAGGCCCCAAAGCTACAGAGAAACCCTATCTCGAAAAGCAAAACCAAAAAAATAACCCAAACAGTTATCAAGTAGATACGTTTTGGAATCTAGGCAATGTCTCTGTTCATAACATTCTACCGCTTTTCTATCTCAAAGTGTAATCAAGCTGGGATGTGGCTTGGTTGGTAGCGGGCTTCATGCGGGCTTTGATTCCCAGCACCATATATATAAATTTGGTGAGGTAATGCAGGCTTGTGACAGCAGAGGGATCAGAAGTTCAATGTCATCCTCAGCTAGGTAACAAGTTTGAGGCTAGCCAGCCTAGGATATAGGAGATCATCTCTCAAAACACACACATACAAACACACACACACCTCACAGCCTAACCTTTGCTGCTTTTCCTGGAAGCATTCTAAGAACATAATCTCTAATAATAAACAAGAATATGTCTAGCATATTCTATATCTTTCAGCTCTCAAAACTCAGCCCAAACCACTCTTTGTTTTGTTTTGTTTGTTTGTACTTTTTCAAGAGAGGGCTTCTCTAAGTAGCTCTGGTTTCCTGGAACTCACTCTGTAGACCAGGCTGGCCTCAAACTCACTGAAACCTGCCTGCCTCTGCTTATTGCCTACCCAGTGGAATTAAAGAGGTGTGTGTGTGTGCCACCACAACCTGGCTCCAAACCATACTTTTTTGTTTGTTTTTCGAGACAGGGTTTTTCTGCAGCTTTGGAGCCTGTCCTGGAAAACTAGCTCTCATAGACCAGGCTGGCCTCAAACTCACAGAGATCCGCCTGCCTCTGCCTCCCAAGTGCTGGGATTAAAGGTGTGCACCACCACCCCCTGGCCTCCAAACCATTCTTTAACTTGTCCTTCCCCCTCATCTGTCCTTGGACTGTTAGTGAACTTCATTACCGCCAATGCTCTGGTCTGAATCGCCTGGCTCATCCCCTCTCCCGAAGACCAATTTGTGAGAGAGCAGTACCCCAGAGCCCTCCACTACCCCTCTCCAAGTCTTCCTGTCCACTTCCAGAGGAGCTCAGGGAGCAAAAACACCAGCAAAACTCTTGCCTCCATCCTCTCTCTCAGCCTCAAAGAGGGTTACCTGTTTTGAAGACTCTGAAAAGGTACTGAAATCCTTTAAAGGTTGGGGAAAGCTAACAAAAACGATGGTTTTACCCGACCAGTAAAAGATAAGCTTTCCCTGCATGCCACCCCAATACGGAAACTCAGAAACTCAAACCCAGACCCTTCTAACTCCCTTCCCCAAGGGTCAAAGATCACCTGTCCCTCGTTCTTCCTTATTATTGGCCACATATAAGTCACTGTTTCTCTTCGAGTTTAGTCTGGCTCTTGAGACGTCTGCTCTATAGCCTTTGGGGAGAATAATCAAAACATTAGAAAGACTATTCCTCTCATTTGAGCTTTGGGCAATGGGGTCAAGACATTTAGACCTCACACGTGAACAAGGCACAACCTGTGTCCTCAAGGATCCCACACTTTTCCTTCAACTCTAAAAGTAGTCCTCCCTGCACAGTATCTATGAAATCTAATGACAAAGTGCTCCTTAGTTCTGGGGAGAAAAAAAAGAGCGAGGGTGTTTAACAGACTTTGCCCTTAAATTTGATGCCATGTAACCATAACAACTGATGGTTTAGGTAACCATCAACCCACTGAGGGGCTAAGTTTTCCAAAAAATCGTTCTCAGTGGGGGAAAAACTCCCCTGCACTAACTCCCGCGCGGAGTCGGCGCTCCGGAGAGGCGTGTGGTGCAATGG
>LOEQ01002394.1:64156-78387 GCA_001685075.1 Bramus lutescens | reverse complement strand
AAAAAAAAGGTGCCTTCTAGATTTGTGCTGTTTGTTTTAATAATGCCGCCAATATCCTCTCTGGCAGCAAAGCTATTCCCTAGTTCATTCTGTTTTGTCTGCTCATATCCAGGAGTGGGACTGGAGGATCAGGAGGCGTGAGGGTGGCTCAGGCTCTTGACATCATGCCCAATCTGCCTGAAGGGCAGGACCACTGTGTCCTTTTTCCCAAGTGAGGCTTGTTTTGACTCATCCTTTTTTTGCCAAAATGCACACTGTACTTGGCGGCCTGGCCAGCCCTCCATTGTGTAGATGGCCTTTGCCAAGAGTCTGGAAGTGGAGAGAAAGGCCAAGGAGAACTGGAAGCTGCATGTAAGGATAGCTCCATCGCCCTCATTAGTAAGAGGTGTGTCTCACCACAAGATGGAGGTTGGAGGGAGATAATTTGCCTCCTTGCACAAACCAACCCCCCCACCTGTCCCAGAGACTATGTTGGAGCCCATTCTCCAGACAGCCCACTGAGGACATGGACTTGTGGAAACAGCAGCAATGAGGGACTTCATCTACTGTCTGGGGAAGAGATCCCACGTGGTGCTGGAGGGGGGTGGCTACCCTTCCAGGTGGGAGAGATCACAGCGAGAAGGTCAAGGACAAGGGTGTGGCTCAGCTGGCAAAGTGCTGGCTCGCCTAGAATGCACAGAGCTCTGAGTTTGACCCCTCCCCAACCCAGTATCATATAAACTGGTGTGGCAGCACAGGACTGTAATGCCTGGCACTAGGGAGGTGGAGGCAAGAAGGTCAGAAGTTCAAAGTCATCCTCAGCTATGTAGTGAGTTCAAGTCTAACCAGGTATATAGGAGATCTTGTCTCAGAGAAAGAGAGAGAGAGAGGGATGAATGAATGGATGGGTAAGGTTGACAAGAAGAGGATGAGGAGAATAAGAAAGAAAAGGAAGAGAGAGAGAGAGAGAGAGAGAGAGAGAGAGAAGGCAAAACAGGAAAATCTTAAAAACAAAAAACACAGAGGTAGGTGGATCTCTGTGAGTTCGAGGCCAACCTGGTCTACAAGAGCTAGTTCCAGGACAGGCTCCAAAAGCTATAGAGAAATCCTGTCTCCAAAAAGCAAAACAAAAACAGAGAGAGACACAGAGAGAGAGAACGAGAGAGAGAAAAAGAAAAGAAAAAAACAAAAAAAAACCCCTGAGACATGTATGGTGGCTTACTCCTGTAAAAAATGCAGCACTCAAGACTTGAAGCAGCAGAATTACCAAGAGTTCCAGACTCTGTCTCAAAACAACAAATAAAAACCTGCTCTCCTAAGTCTACCTGCCCTTGATTCCTGTCTTACAATATTTCATCATTCCCCATCTCTACCTAAGGAGCCTTCTTCTAGCCTAGCTAGGCCAAAGGTAGGTGACCTCTGGTAAACATCCAGGTCAGCTCAGGCACTAGTCAGTCATCACGGCAACCTCCATACATGGAGGGAGGCCGTGACAGCACCTCCCATCCAGGGCTACCCAGCAGCAGAGCCCCATGCTCTGGCATCTCCTGCTCAACCCATGTTTTCTGAAATCAGACAAAAGCATGAAATGCTAATCTCCATATCTGGGCTCAGTGGTTAAGAGCGCTGACTGCTCTTGCAGAGGACCCAGGTTCGGGTCTCAGCACCGTCATGGAAGCACACAACCACCTGTAACTCCAGTTCCAGGGTATCTGACTCGGTCTTCTGGCCTCTGCGGGTGCCTGGGATCCCATGGTACACAGACTTATACAAAGAGTAAAGTACCCCATACACTTACAATTTTTTATTTAATTTAGAGTGAAAAATAACTTTTACAACCCTCCAAGCTTAAGCTTGCTTCTAAGCTAGTAGGAAAAGGCCTGGGAATATGGCTCAGTGGCAGAGTGGGTGCTTAGCAGACAGGAGGCCTTGGGTTTCTCCACAGTACCACTCAATAAATAAATAAATAAGGAAATAAATGAGTCATAGTGGAGGATGAGCATTGTCAGCCCCATTCCTCTAAGAAACTGAAGACTAAACACAAAATCAATGCAGATTACTAAGGATAGTTTCTCAGCTTGTCCTGGCAGCAGCCAGTACATAATCTCTCCTCTCCTTTGCCCCCCCCTTAGGTGTTTTTTTGAGACAGGGTTTCACTGTGTAGTCTTGACTGTCTTGGAACTCGATCTGTGTGATCTGTAGATCAGGCTGACCTCAAACTCAAGAGATCTGCTGCCACGGCCTCCTGAGTAATGAGACTAAAGGCTGGATTAATCCTTAAAGTGACTACACTCCCCCCCACATGTCCAGGTGGACAGGTTTAGAGGGGCCAAGGCTGAGGAAACAATCTCCATTTCCAAAAGGCAGGAACTTGAAACTATTCTATTTTTATTTATTAATTGGTTTGGTTTGGTTTAGTGGCCCTGATTGGCCTGGAACTTTTTTATAGACCAGGCTGGACTTGAACTCACAGAGATCTGCCTACCTCTGCCTCCTGAGTGCTGGGATTAAAAGTGTCTATCACTACATCCAGCTTATTTATTTATTCTTATTACATTTATTTACTTAATTGGGGGGGTGAGGTGCACATGCCACAAGGCTCATTTGGAGGTCAGAGGACAGCTTTCAGGACTCAGTTTCCCTTTCTACCATGCAAAGCAGAGTTTGAATTCAGGTTGTCAGGCTTGGGGATAAGTATCTTTTACCCACAGAGCCATCTTGCCAGTGCAACCTCGAGACTTTTGGAATGCTATGGTTAGAAGAGAGCTGAAAATTGTTGGCTCAGTCCCCTTATCTGACAGATAAAAAAACTGAGTTTGGCCAACTGACAGGGTAGAACCGTGATGACCAAGGGCTGGTGCAGGCAGCTGGGTGGGTGTGGAGTTATTGGTTAAAGTACAGGAAAAACGAAAAAATTTTGAAGATGCCTGGTGGGAACCACGACTGCCTAACAGTGTGAAAAGACTTGAGGACATAAAATCAGCCACCTGGATGTTTGGACATGGTTAAAATATTAAGTTTTCTGTACATTTTTACAAGACAAGGAAAGAAGGTAAGCTTAGAGTCCAAAGCCAAGATTGCAGACACCATGTGCCTCCCATGGCCCACAAGCTAAGCTCCCTCCTGCCTCTTGGTGACGCCCCTCCTCCCCAGTCTCTCCAAGGGCCCCTTCCCTGGACTGCTCCTTGGAGGCAGTACCGCTCACGTCCTTCTTCTTATCTAGGGGAGTGGCCTTCCTTTGAATTCCTCAGGGGAAAAGGGGTTTGAGAGCCAAAACTACGCCCTATGAGCCATTTCCCAAAACAGTCACTGGTTGGAAGACAGCAAGGAATGTTTGAGGAGGTCTGCTAAGACCCAGCCCTACATCAGCCAGCTACTGGCTGCCCATATCCCATTTTCCTCCTATGTCACCCTCTGTGGACACAGTGTTTCTGGATTTCTCTCTCAGCATCCCTGGCTAATCACTCCAGGACATTTGGGGAGGAAGAGAGATCCAAGGAGCAAGACCTGTGTGGCACAATAACAATGCCCACAGATTGGCACTCTAAGACCCCCCAGGCCGGCCCAGGCCAACAGTGGTTAGAAATGCAAATTCTTCCACCTAAAGGACACAAATATTCAGGGCTGAGAGTGGATTGGGAAATATGAGTTTTAACAAATATTGAGAACCTAAAATCTAGTCCATCCCTCATTTCACAGACAAAGTGACTATGTTGGTTAGTTGTATATCAACTTGACACAAGCTCAAGTCATCCGGGAAGAGGGATTCTCAGCTGAGAAAATGCTTCCATCAGATTGCCTATAGGTAAGCACTTTCTTGATTAATGATTAATGTGGGGAACCCAGCTCAACTGTGGGTGGTGTCAACCCTAGGTAGGCAGTTCTGGGTTCTATAAGAAAGGCAAAGCCAGGTGGTAGTGGCACATGCTTTTAATCCCAACACTCGGGAAGCAGAGGCAGGTGGATCTTTGTGAGTTTGAGGCCAACCTGGTCTACAGAGGGAGTACCAGGACAGCCAGAGATACACAGAGAAACATTGTCTTGAAAAACAAAAACAAACAAAACAAAACAAAACAAAACAAAAAAAGTAGGCAGACCAAGCCATGAGGAGAGCAAGCCAGTAAGCAACATTCCTTCATGGCCTCTGCATCAGCCTCTGCCTCCAGGTTTCTACCCTGTTTGAGTGCCTGTCCTGATTTCCCTCAGTGACAAACTGTGATGTGGAAATGTAAGCCAAATAAACCTTTCTCCACCCAAGTTGCTTTTAGTCAAAAATGTTTTAGCATAGCAATAGAAACCCTAACTAAGACAATTATGGACGTCTTCGGGTGTTCCATGATTTGACCAGGACCACCCAGAACCACCCCGGTCACACAAGGATGCTGATTTTAACTTCTAGGTTAGGTAGAGTTGGATTCTCCAACAGATCTGGTGATGACTGGAACCCATGCCAAGACAGATGGACAGTGGAGAAGAATTGCACCAGATAACTACCTTCCTATAGTCTGCTTTCCTTGGAAGATTAAAGCTCTGTTTAATTTTTATTGTCTATCTCATTTTAAAAAAAAACTTCATATGTATGGGTGTTTTGCCTGCGTGTATGTCTGTGTACTACGTGTATTCCTGGTGCCTCTGGAGGCCAGAAGAGGATGTCAGATTCCTCGGAACTAGACTTACAAAAGGCTGTGAGCTGCCATCTATGTGCTGGAAACCAAAGCCCATCTTCTGCAGGAGCAACCAGTGTTCTTAACCACAGTGGTCTCTCCGGTCCCTACTCTTTCCTCTCTTTTTCTCTTCCCCTCCCTCCATCTTTTAAAGACAGCTATCATGTAGTCCTGACTATTCTAGAACCTGATATGAAGGCAATAGTGACCTAAACTTTTGATACTCCAGCCTCTCCTTCCGCTGTGCTGGAATTACAGGCATGCAGTGCCATGCTCAACATCTTGTCGTTTCTTTACATGTTAATTGTTTTTTTATTAAGTAGTTGCATAAATCCCTACCCTCTAATCTCATTCCTTGCTGAGGTTTCTTCTGCATGTTAATGAAACCAGTTTGTTTAGCCCTTGTTGGTCTGTCTTGTCTCATTTTCAAGACCTCAGACGAAACCCAGAAGTATAAAGGGCAAAAACTATTATTCTTCCAGCCCCTCCCTCAACAACCAAAGACAAAGCCACTAAGAAAGGAATCTAGAGGCACAGTTTTTGTGACCTTGGGCAAGTGTCTTAAACTGTCTGTACCTTTGTCTTCTTAAAGCTAGTAGGAGGGAAAGAGTTAAGCCCTAAGAGTTGATGACCTTCTGGGCTTTATTCCCCTGGCCACTCTCAAAGCCCCATCAATGATTCTAGCGTGGACCCTCCCACCCCGAAAATCAGGGGCCCCTGACTCACTAGGGTCGACCTTCCGGATCTCACTGTACACCGTCTCTGTGGCTCTCGTTCCCAGAGCTGGAAAAGGGACCAGGCACAGGTCAGTAGCTACCTCAGGGACCCAGGCCAGCCCAATGCTGTATCTACCCATCACCCAACAGGGCCCCTGCCCAGAAGTGTCACAAAACATGTCATTCTCCAACTTCAGAATATCCCGACCTAATCTTCCATGAGACTGAAAGTTGGTCAACAGGTCATAATTCTCCAGGCTAGACCCTTTCAGAACAGAAGACAAGGCTACCTCTTTGTTTCATATTGAAATACATTCACAGGGTGTGTAGACACAGGCAGGGGTTGTGTACACTCACAGGTGGCTCAGCATGTATGGGGGCCCTAGGTTTAAGCCCCAGCACAAACAAAGAAACAACAAACAAATACCACAGGGCTTGGGGGGATGGCTCAGTGGATAAGAATACTTGCTGTACAAGAAAAAAAAATCTGAGTTCGAATATCCAGCACTCCATAAAAATCTGGGGCATAGTTATAGGTAGCTGTAACCTCAGCAATTTTAAGGGCAGAGGTAAGAGAATTGCTGGGACTTGCTGGATGCCAGCCTAGATCCGGGATCAGTGGGAGATCCTGTCTCAAAAGAATAAGGTGGTGGCAAGTGACAGACATCTTTGGCCTCTGCATGTGCTCAGGGATATGGGTAGCTCCCCTCCCCACAAAGCTAAAACAAATACTGTGATAACTTCTGTAAGATGTTGTCTATGAGAGGGCTGGCCAGGTCTTCTGCCCTATCCTAACATGGAGGTAGGACAGGAAAGGGATGAACGGGGAACGGGGAGGGCTGGGCAGCCAAACTTGGGTGGGGGTAGTCTGGATATCTTGTGAACTCCACTGTCCTCAAGCATGCCTGGGCGGCCAGAAGACCTCTCTGGTCTTGGGGATGCTCTAATATTCTCTGGACCTCAGCCGCTTCAGTCTGTGCCTAACTCAGACCAGTCAGGGCACCAGGGGTAGCTTCCACTCCTAGGTGGAGCTGCATCCACTGTCTATGGTTGCCCCTGGTTTTGCCCAGCTCGGTGTGGTGGGGGTGGTTATAGGGGGAGGGAGAGGCAGGGTGTAGCTGCTCACCGTCCTTCCTCCTCCTCTGTCCCAGTGGCAGCAGCTGTCTGCTAATGACTAACCCAGGCCAGTAGGCTGTTTGTCTCTGCTGTCAGAGGCGTTTCCTGATGGGACTCTATTCTGGTTTCTGTTTTTCTCCGTGTTAACAGAGAAAGAGGAGATGGCTTCTACGTCATGGGGTTTTCCCAGCAATTAGCCTCCAAGCAAACAGACAGCAAACTGGGATTTAATGAGTTCCTTCCCACCCTCCTCCAGCCCCATCCCACTTGGTTAGCTGCCAGCCAGGGTTATTGCTGGCCGCAGTCCTAACCTCCTCCAACTGTGAAGGATGGGCGATCTTGAGAACCGGTCTGCAGGGTCACATTTAGTCATCACTGGCCTTGAAATCACAAAACCCTTTCTACACCGAGTAACGCCCTAGTCCCTGCTAGGGAGGAGACCAGGGGCCAGCACCAGGGGTTCAGACTTGAGTTCCTCACCACCCTTGTGCAAAAATGAGGCTGGGACAAATAAATACAACATGTGCCCCCCCAAAGTTGGTTCCCCCTTCCCACCCGAATGACCTTTATTCTAGAATTTCTCCAGAACCCTAACTGAGCACACAGCAACTTGTGTAAGCTGAGAAATGTGACCGATAGCTCGGTTGCAAGGGACAGCTGTAGAGCCTGGGATGGGAAGCCGGAGGCAATTGTCACTGTCCCACCCTATTCTAGGAACTGCCACACTTCCTCCATTTAATCCCTCCACCTCCTCAAGAAAGCAAAGAACAACAGATACAAGGACACATTTCCAACGAAGGGAAATTGAGCCTTTCCCAAGGGGATTGGCTCTTCCTTCTCTTTCCAGCCCCCCCCCCACATTAAAACCCAAACTCCCCAGGTACCAGGTACAGCCTTCAGAATTCTACCTGCCCAGACCCAGGACCTGGACCTCTGTGGGAGAACTGAAAAAGCCTGGTGCCAGAGCACAGGGTGACAGGGACTTCGGGATCTTCTGCACAGACAGAAAGCAGGGGGTTGATCCCCCATGCCCTCTACGACACTCCTCCCCATCCACTGGGGTGCTCCTTGAGTATGGAGGTCAGGAACAGAAAGGAAGGCTCTGTGGGCAGGATGCTAGCCTTCCCCTCACCTACAATCCTGACTTCTGCTCTTAAGGAAAAAGCTGCTTCTTGTGTTGCCAAGCCCAGGACACACGATGATTGGAGGATACTCCAAGCCCAGGCTGGACCAGCGACAGCCGGGACTGAACACTCCAGTTTCAGCTATCACAGGTCTACACAGACTCCCCAGATTTAACCTAGGCAAACTAGACCCATCCTCAAACAACGCAGTCATCCCAGTCCATGTGGTTACTCCAGCAAGGAACATGGGCATCCTGGCTCCTCTGTGCTCCATCCATTGCCCACCCTTTGCCCAACCTCACCTCAGCTCTTGCATGGCGATAGCACACTTATCTCTACTTTCATTCTTGTTCTTCTTTAAACCTTTTCCTTGCTGTCCTGAGTTTGTTTTTATAGGCATATGTATATATGGTGTGTATGTGTGCAGGTGTGTGCATGTCTGTGTGTGGGTACCTATAGAGATCTGAAGTTGACACTGGGAATCTTCCTCAATAGTCCTCTGTGTCTTCATGGACTTCTGTGTGTGTCTCTGAGTCTGTGTATGTTTCTTGTGCTTTTCTTTGGTTTCTGTTTGTTTGTTTTGTCCTATTCTGGTTTGTTTGCATTATTGTATTGTATTGCACTTTACTTTTATTTTTCTTTTTGGTTTTTCGATACCAGGTTTCTCAGTACTTTGGAGCCTGTCCTAGAACTAGTTCTTGTAAACCAGGCAGGCCTCAAACTCAGAGATCTGCTACCCTCTGCCTCCCGAGTGCTGGGATTAAAGATGGGTGCCACCACCATCCAGGTACTTTTTTTTTCTAAAGATGACTGTTTGTTTTCTAATGAGAAGGGAAAAGGGTGTGAATTTGGGTGGGTGGGAAGGTTGGGGAGCATCTTTGAAGAGTGTGGGGAGGAGGAATAACCTTGATTAGAATATAGTATATGAAAAAAATCTATTTTTAATTAAAAAATAGTTTTTTACCATACTCATTGAAGTCAGATGCTGACACAGCTGGTCTGGCTAGTCAACTTGCTCTGGGAAGCCCCTATGTATTTCCTGAGGAATCCTGGTATCACAGGGGGGCTACCACACCCACTCACTGTTTATGTGGACTCTCAAGACCCAAAGACTGGAAAGATAACGGTTTTCTCCACTGGGCTTTCTCCCCATCTCCTAAAGATATTTATTTACTTAGAACCAGCCATTTCCCAGCCTAAAGCCTTCCAAAACATTCCCCCAGCCATTTAGAGTTGGACTCTGACACCCTTGGCCTGTGTTCCTGCCATCACCCTGTCCTCCTGACTTCATCCATCCTTTTTATCGCTGCAGATGCATGAACTTCCTGGATATTCTCTGTGCAGCCCTGGCTGTCCTGGAACTCACTCTGTAGACCAGGCTGGCCTCAAACTCACAGAGCTCCACCTGCCTTTGTCTCCAAAGGTGCGAGCCACCATCACCCGGGCTTAAAGACAGGGTCTCATGTAGCCTGGGCTGGCCTTGAATGCATGATCCTCCGGTGTCACACACCCAAGTTTTGGGATTATGTGTGGGTATGTACCACCACAGCCAGCTCCCCTTTCAGACCAAAATAAATGAGCCAGCTCTGACCGCCAAAACTGCCTTTCCTGTGGCCTGGGTCTTCCTAAACCCACCCTTCCTTACAACCTCCAGCCTTGCTTAAACTATGGCTCTCAAAGAGACCCTCTTGCATGACCCAGAAAAGGCCGGGGAGACGTCTGTCTGCTTTCATATCTCCCGTACTCCACGCTACCCATTCCCAGCACTTCTGATCACCTGACATTATCTTCTCTTCAGTATTCCCTCCTCCCACTCGGCTAGGCTTCCTCCAGGAAGGGACCACCCATTCCTTTGTGTCTTGCACAGTGACTGCTACCTTCTGTCGGTTAACAAAATGAGTGAAACACTTCACTATAAAAAAGACAAGAACCTCAGGCCTTCCATGTTCCCACCCCTCAGGTCCAGTCAGGACACAGATGCTACAGGTCCCATAAAGCTAAGATCTCCAGCATACACCTTTGGGGGCAATTCTGACCAGAGACCATGTTCCCGGAAAGAGGCCAATGGTACAACACAGGAGCAATGTAACACAGGACACGCCCCCTGATGGGAAAGTTCACACACACACACACACACACACACACACACGCCTACTAACGTGCTACCTAGAACCATGCCCAGCAAGCGTAGGAGGAAAAATTTCAGAACTCCTCCTAAATCATTCAGCAAGAGGGAGCCTCAGGACGCCTTCACCATGTGGTTCCAGCTAATGTTTGGCAGGCTCAGTCTGGAAAACAGCCCAGTTCTGCTTGGCTGAGAACCCGGCACACAGCCTTAGCCTCAATGCAAAGGGAGACAGATGGCAACAGTCCAGTGAATGTCCCCCAAGGGCCGGAAGGCTTGGGATGGCCAGTTCCTTTGAAGCATGCAGGAGTCCAAGGGTGGGCTAAGGTGGAGGAAGATTGGGAGATGTGTTTTCTGAGGCCACAAACTGCTGAGATCCATGTTCCGGTATTTGCTGTGACCCCACCTACTGTGCGTCCGTCTCCCATTGCTGAATCAGAGATGGGACTTACAGGCAGTTTGCCCTTGAGTGAACCACACACCCAACAAAAAAGCCGTGACACAGACCCGATGCCACGGGTCAAGCTTTGCCCAAGAGTCCCTCTGAAAAGGAAAGTCCTCTAGGATGGGTAATCTTCAAGCTAATTTGAATGGATTTAGACTCGTCATGGAAACTTGGCATGATTGTGGCGGAGTTTCTATATTAGGTTAATTGAGGTGGCACTATGTCAGGGGCAGGGGTCCCAGGCTGCAAAAAAAGGACAAAGCTACCTGACACCCAGTGCTCATTCCTTCGCTCTCCTGGGACCCAGTGTAAAAACCTGCCTTAGGCCCCTTCCAGCATGCCCTCCCCCGATGTGAAGAACGGCATCTCCTCCAATGGTAAGGCGAGATAAACCCTTTCTTCCTTAAAGGTCTTGTTAGGCATTTGGTCACAGCAACAAGGTACATAACATACACAGCGTCCCTATTCTATTTTATTATTATGTGGGGGTGGGGTGGGGGAGTTGGAGTTTGGGGGTGCTGTGTGCAAATGTGAGTGAGGAGCCTACAGAGACTAGCAGAGAGCTCTGGAACCCCTGGAGCTGGAGTTACAGGTGGTTGTGAGTCACTGAATATGAGTGCTGGAAACCAAACTCAGGTCCTCTGGGAGAATAATATGTGCTCTTAACCACTGAGCCATTCCTCCAGGCCTGTGTTCCCTATTTGAGACATGCAATTGATTGACACAGTATTTGGTGCACACAGGCAACTGTTCTAGGAACACAGTGCATCTAGGCAGAGGCTGGCCTCCCTGTGAGGGGGAGGGGGACCCCCCCAAAGACTCTTCTGGAGAAAGAAGGTGCTTAACTCTTAGTGCCTGCCTGACACCCTGTGAGTGCCCAGGGCCAGTTCAAACTTAGCTGCTATAGTAGTTTGAATGTAATTGGCCCGCATAAGCCCATAGAGGGTGGTGCTATTAGGAGGTGTGGCCTTGTTGGAGGAAGTGTGTTACCATGGAGGTGGGCTTTGAAGTTTCCTATGCTCAAGCTATGCCTAGTGTCTTAGTTTACTTCCTGTTGCCTGCGGATCAAGATGTAGGACTCTCAGCTCCTTCTCAAGCACCATGTCTGCCTGCATGTTTTCATGCTTCTCATCATAATGACAATGGTCTAAACCTCTGAACTGTAAGCCAGCCCAATTAAATGTTTATAAGAGTGGCCATGGTCAGAGTGTCTCTTCACAGCAATAGAAATCCTAACTAAGACAGGGGCATCTAGTAGGTCTGTAGACACCTCCCTTCTGACAGTCTGACTGCACAGCACTCCCATGTGGTTTCTACATCCAAACCCAGAGCCTAATGTGGGCTTGACTCACTTGGTAAGTATGCTTACCTTGGTGAGGCTCAGGGAGGGACACTTCCACTTCCGTGTACTCCACATCCATGTTCTGAGGGTCTGTTCAAAGGAACCACAACACCGTGAGTGTAGGCTGCATCTCCTCTAGAGGAATCAAACAGCACTAGGGACCTTCCTTCCAGGTAGCCCTACACTGATCCAGGCAGTAGAGGCCGCAGCCTCTCTGACTCCTAGTACCTGAGAGTCGATGGAACCTCTGCCAAGGTTTCAATCGTGTGGGAAGACAGCCACCAGGTTAACAGGCCTGGAAAACAGCCCGGGGCAGATCCTCACAAGTAGCTCCCACCAGTCTGAAGGACATGGGAAAGGATTTGTGTGTTGTGGGAGCATCTGAGCGTTCTAAGGAGATTAAGCATTCGAGGTAATGAAATCTCCAGGCTCTGTGGGGAGAGACAGCCAGGAAATGACTTTGTTGTCAACTTAAGCTATTGCTGCTGCTGTGGTTTGTGTCTGGTTACCCAAGGACGGTGTCAGGTGGTCCGGGACTAGGGGTACTGTATGTGAGCTGAAGCTGGGTCCTCTGACAGGGCAGTCAGTGCTTTTAACCACACGTTGTCTCTCTAGCCCCTGTTTCTGTTTTTTGAGACAGGGTCAGGTGTATCCCAAGGCAGCCTAGAACTTGCTAGATAGCCAGGGTTAGCCTTAAATATCTATCTTCCTGCTTCAGTCTCCTGAGCGCTGGGATCAAAGGCATAAGTCATGCCTGGCATTGTTTTGGTTTTGTGGTCCCACAGAATGGGGGACTCTTGCTAGCAACTAAAAGAGGTTGAGTAGCCAAAAAGACTCCACAGAAGCAGGTCGGGAGTTCAGTTCTCATGAGAGCAGCAGGGAAGAGAAAACACCTTTAAGAAAATGACTTAAGCCAACTAAGCTTGAGGCATAAGCAAACTGTTGTCCTAAAAAATCTTAAAGAACTCCACCTCAGTCACCCAAGAGAAACCTCCTCCTATGTGTGCCAGGAAGTTGTTGCTATTGGGTTTTTGTTTGTTTGTTTTTTAAGATATAACAGCTCATATCCACTTGGATCAGGAGGCATTACCATTCAGAACACCGGCTAGCCTCCTCAGAGGAAACACTATACTTTACCATACATGGTCTATATTTTACCACACATGGGTCCAGTCATCTCAGAGTTTAAGTTGTCTTTTCCTGTGGGTATTTACTTATTTTTAAAGACAGTTTCTTACTACTCACTATATATCCCTGGATGGCTTTGAACCCACAGAGATCCACCCGCCTCTGTCTCCGGAGTGCTGGGATTAAAGGTGTACACCACCACACACAGCTGTTTGTGAATATTTTTTTAATGTGAAAGTTTCTAATAAAGCATTTAAATAATTACCTTTATTTTGATTGATGGGTTTCATTGCATCGTTTCCAACATCGTCATAACCTGATGGAAAACAACATTCACAGTGAGGGACAGTGGAAATTAGTTTCCTGTAACCATGAGTGCACGTGCGTGCGAGCGTGCGTGTGTGCATGCGCGTGTGTGTCTGTTTGTGTGTGTTCATGCACGTGTGTGTCTGTTTGTGTGTGCATGCACGTGTGTGTGTCTGTTTGTGTGTGTGTGCATGCACCTTTGTGCTCTTCCTGTATGTGGAGGCTGGAAGTTGACACCTTCCACTATTACTCTCCACATTTTTTGGTGGGGGGAGGGAGAGGGATTTCAAGACAGGGTTGCTCTGTGTAACTGTGGTTGTCCTGGAACTCACTCTGTAGACCAGGCTGGCCTCGAACTTGCAGAGATCCAACTGCCTCTGCCTCCCAAGTGCTGGGATTAAAGGCGTGCGCCACAACTGCCCAGCTTCAATACAGGTGACAAACACCCTTGCTTCTGGGTGCTGGGTCTCTCTGCTGTGTGGTCTTTTCCTAAGCATGTCTCTCTGCTATGTGGTTGTCTTCCTAACCGTGGTTGGACCCTTTCAATGCAGGGCAGAATGCATGGCTGATATGGGGCACTTTTGTTTGAGAGTTATTTGGAAGTCAGAATGGTTTGCTGTAAGCAAAGTAATTAAAAATTAAGCTTCCTTTTAGAAGGGACCAGTCACTAACAGCAAACGCAAAAACTGATGGTTAGCTAATGCTCTGCATTTAGGAAATTGGGCTGACGAGAGTATGGTTTAAAGAAGCAATAGTATCTCTAGATTATCACCTCAGTGGGCACAGACAAAACAAAGTGTGGAGCTTGGTGGGTGGTAATGTCCTTGCCTGGACTGTGTGAGGCTTTGGCTCATGCCCAGCACTATAAAAACAAACAAGCAAGCAAACAAACATTTTAGCATGCTCTTTCCTTAAAAAAAAAAAATTCTGTATATGGGACTGAAGAGATGGCTCAGCAGTTTAGAGTCCTGACTGCTCTTCCAGAGGACTGGGGTTCAATTCCCAGCACCCACATGGCAGCTCATAACTGTCTGTGACTCCAGTTCCAGGAGATCCCACACCCTCACACATACATATGTGAAAGCAAAACACAAATACACATACAATAAAAACAAATCATTAAAAAATTCTTATAGATATTATAAATACTATTCTTCAAGAACACATGGTTCTCTAACGTGTGGATGAACTAATTAGTATTATCATTATTTAAATAGTTGGTTTGTGATGTAGGAGGGTCATCTGTCTGTGTTTCTTTCATTGGTTAATAAAGAAACTGCCTTGGC
>LOEQ01002394.1:19424-30131 GCA_001685075.1 Bramus lutescens | reverse complement strand
CTGGCTTTGTGGGATCCTAGTGTGTTTGGATGCTCACCTTCCTAGACCTGGATGAAGGGGGGAGGACCTTGAAATTCTTATAGGGCAGGGAAACCTGACTGCTCTTTGGACTGGAGAGGGAGGGGGAGGGAATGGGGGAGGGGGAGTGAAATGGGAGGAGCTGGAAATTTTTAATTAAAAAAAAAGCAAGCCAGGACTTGAAAGAGATGAGTGACATCAGGTAACACACAACAATGACCCCAGCACTAGGGAGACTAAGGCAGTAGAATTTAGAGTTCAAAGGCAGCTTGAGCTACACAGAGAGTTCAAGACTAGCTTAGGCCCCATTGTGAGACTCCTGGCTTAAACCATACTGCTCAAAGTAAAGCAAAAAGATAAACCCCAGACAGACAGACATCTGGGTTTTAGGTACTGGAGATCAGATCATAGTGCTGACAAACCCTGGCTTTCCAGGCTGAATCACATCTTTCGGAGGCTCAGAGATAGCATCCTTAAGTGGGGATGGCTTGAAGGAACACAAAGACTACCTCTATGAGTTGCCAAGGAAGTTAGATGCTTAAGGAAACGCAGACTAGCCAGAGACTCGTGGACCTTAGCCCTCCTAACCCTGGGGCCACAGCTCCATCCTTGGTTCAACTCAGCCCCATCGTGTGCAGCTATGTCAGCTCAAAAGAGCTATAGGGGTGAGCCTGTAACCCAGGGTTCCCTATTTGCCCACCAAAGTGACTTTTGACTGACAGAGACTGTAACCTGTGGCCTTTTTCCTGGTCCACAGCTGAGCCCCTTCCTTCAGAAGGCCAGACCAAGCAGAATAAAACCCCTGATCTGAGATTTTGGAGGTTCTGGATTAGCTCTCAAGTGGATGATGGGGCCAATTTTAACAGGCTCAGAAGATCTGAGGTGGAAATGGAGCTTCTCAGGTGGGTAGAAAAGGGGATCAGGCTCTTCTTTTCCTCTCCCAGGACAAAGGGAGTCCTAATATTCAGTTACAATCAGTTCCTTCTGTGGCAAGTCTACTGTGTCTCATTTGTAAATCAGAACAATTGAAAGACTTGGTTTTGTGTGTGTGTGTTTAGTTTTTGGTTTAGAGGAGTTGGTTTTGTCTTATTTCAGACAAGATCTCATGTAGCCTGGACTTCCCTCAAACTTGCTATGTAACTCAAACTGGCCTTGACTATTGATCCTTCGGGTGTCTGCCTCCCAAGTGCTGGGATCACAGGCACAAAACCCAACCGAATAAAGAGTTTGAAAGTAAACATTTGGAGATGTAGTGTGATATAAAAACAAATAGTTTAGGGTAGAAATACTTCAAATAAATGAGGGATCCCTGGATTTAAAAAAAATCATCTCCTGAATTCCAACAAACAGCAACCCACCAAGATCTAAGGCTGTGTGTGCTCTGGAACGAGCTCCTACAACCAAGTTTCTGAAACACACTCTGGAATCTTATAACATGTTTTTGTTCTAAAAGTCTCTTTTAAAAAATGCCAAGATGGAATCCACTTTGGTTTTCCTTTGGAATATTTTTCTCAGTCTACACATACCAACCCTAAGTAGTCTGACAGAAACACCACCAAGAAGGAAGTCACGTAAAAACATCAGGACTTACAGTTTTCCTGCGCCTGGAGGCTTGAACCTGGAAAAGATGAGGGGGGAAAATCTGTTGATTTCACTAATCCCAGACCAAAGTCTCATGAAACTGAAGCAGAAGTAAAAACTCACAGAGCAGCAGTGTGAGCAGGACGGCCGGGCGCATCTTGCTGACTGAGGTCCACCTCAGCTGCGTCCTGAGAGGAAGAGTCTTGCAGACTGAGGTGTACAGTTAGTTTTGCCTTCTGGCCATGCTTCAGGTGCAGAATTCTCTTCCTAGTCAGACCAGAAACCTGCTGTGTGAAAAGCAGAAACTACTCTGAGGGCTTCTCCAGGCGTCCGGAGAGAGACCAGCTCTGGCCCTTGTCAGGTAATGGTGGCCATAGCTGGAAACCAAGAACAATGAGGTCTGGGCTGGCCTGATATCTCCTCAGGAAATGACTGGTCTTCCGGAGGGACCACGGAATCCAGTGGCTTTGTCTAGAAGGGGAGAAAACAACAAAAAGCCAGAAGTGACATTTGCCTCAGAGTTCTTGAGTCTCTTGCCTCCTCTGGGTTTGGGGGACTCCTTCCCCCAACAAGGTGAGGGATTCTTATTTCCCTCCCTTCGTCTTCTACCCAAAGTGCTTTTGCATGACACCCAGTAAGGCCTGCCTTTCCTGTGGGCTCCCCAAGGGGCCTGTGTCCACACAGTGTAAATCTGGGCCTCCTGCCCGTCCATGGCTGGCTTTTCTGACAATATGTCGTGTTTGTGAGGAACACTGCCACCCGGGCATCGGAGCTGGGAATTCAGTAGAAACAGGGACTTTCTTTATCCTCTACAGTAGGGCTCTAATTACTGAGTTAGGCACAAAAGGAGCCCCCTTTGGCCATACATAGGTGTACGTATGTATGTGTAGCCCATACTAGATCACAGGGAGGTTTCTCTTCCTCCACCCCAACCTTTTTGTTGGTTATTTATTTGTTTGTTTGTTTGCTTTAAATAACATTTACTTGTCTGTTTGTTTTAAATAACATTTATTTGTTTGTGCACGTGGGAATGAAGTTCACACGTGTGCCACTGCGTGTTTGGGGTGGGGTCAGAGGCCAACCTGTAGGAATTCTTTCCTTCCACCATGAGGGTCCCAGGCTCAAACTCTGATCAAACTTAGAGCATCAGGCTTGGCACTGAACCATCCTGCCCTCCTCTATGTATGTATCTTCATGAGAATATGAATAAGTGAGTCGGGGGAGGGGCATCTGTGTTCCTGTGTGTGCCTGGAGGTGGTCAGGTCCTCCAGAGCTGATGCTGCTTGGCAACTGGGATCTGAACTCCAATCCTCATGATTGCACAGCTAATACCCTTAACTGCTTAGCCATCTCTCCAGTGCCAGCTCACAGCTTCTCCCTCCTCCCTACACCCTCTCCTTCCCAAGGCTCCAGGGGTGCCAAGGTGCTCCGCAGTTGAGCTAACAATCCCCATTCCCTTCCCTCATTCCTTCCTTTATTCTGATTCAGGGGCTGGCTAAATGGCCCAAGGCTACCTTTGAACACAACCATCCTATCACAGACAAATAACAGAGATAACAGATGTGTGCAGCCTTGCCTCCTAGAGAATGTTCTATAAATATAAATTGGTTTCTTTCATTTTGATGTTTGGAATGTAGTTACACTCTCTGGGGAAAAGCAGACCCTAAGCCTCCATTACCCATCATTTCCCAACCCTTGTTGAAATCCCCCCACTTCCTCCCCTGCCCTAGGCTTTGGTTGCTGAAATGTAAACTCCCAGAATGCATCATGTGCCCTTCCCATTGCTCTTTGCCCACTGAAGCATCCCTTCCCCTCTCTGCAAACTCCCTCCATGCCCCTTCCCCTCCCTCATCTTCTCAACAGCCTGTTCCCCTCAAGTAGACTGACACCTCCACGCTCGCTTGCAGGGGAAGTGACTCCTACTTAGTAGACCAAGGAGGTTTAGTCAGGGTCAGAGAGACGGCTCAGTGGTTAAAAGCATTTCTGCTCCTCTGGAGAACCAGAGCTTCGTTCCCACCACCCACATCAGATAGCACATAACTGCCTTTAACTCTAAATTCTAGCCATGGGGGAGCCAGTGCCCTCTTCTGGCCTCTGAGGGCACACACACGCACACACTGCAGATACTCATATAAACACTTACATATACATAAACAAACAAACAAAAAAGTAAAAAGCTGCCTGGCATGGTGATTCACACCTTTAATCCCAGTACTCAGGGGACAGGGGCAGGCAGATCTTCGACTTCAAGGCCATTCTGGTCTACAAAGCCAAGTTCCAGGACAGAACACAGAGAGAGATCCTGCTGAGAAAAAAAAAGATAATAATAAATAATAATAAAAACATTAGTTAGAGGCTAAAGCTGTAACTCAGCTGGTAGAGTGCTGGCCCGGCATTCAGGAAGGCTGGGGTTCAGTGTTCAGCATCACACAAATCAGGTGTGGTGGGGCACGTCTGTAATTCCACTTGGGAGATGGCAGCAAAAGGATCAAAGGCTAAAGGTCATTCTTGGCTACATAGTGAGTTTAAGGACAGACTGGACGTCAAAGGACCCTGTCTCAAACAAACGAAAACTCAAGAGTCAGGTATAGTGGCACACATTTAATTCCAGGATTCTGGGAGCAGAGGCACACAGACAAATCTCTGTGAGTTCAAGGCCATGCTAAAGTTTCAGACAGAGCCACATTGTGAGATTCTGTCCTAAAACAATACAAACAACAACAACAAAATCCCAGGGAGCATTAGTCTGACGTTTGTCTCGGCTAGTGATGGGAATTACTCGATTGTCAGAATTGGATGATCTGTGCCTTGACGGTGCCCTTTCCTTCCTTCCTTCCTCCTTTGCTTTAGGAACAGGATCTCCTGTTGCTTTGACTGGCCTTGAACTCACTTTGTGGAAAACTCCTTGCTCCCCAACCCTGCTGCTTGCATCCAGCGTGTAGTAACAAGTCCACCTGCCACGTTGTTTCAGAAGCACCACCCTTTAAAGCTTCCAGGGGTCACCAAAGACACATTTCAGTGAGGACGTGTCTTCTCTGTCTCAAGGCAAGAGCCAAAAAGTGATGGCTTCCATCTAGAAAATCAATCCCTGCTCTGACCAGTTTAAGAGCTGTTGAAGAGCGTTAGGCATGTAATCCCTTCCCTCCCTCCTTTGCTTTTCTCCCTTCTCTCTCTCTTTATGTTTGTCTGTTGTTGTTGATTTTTTGTTATTATTTTGAGACAAGTCCTCAATCTCGCTCAGGGTCTCTCTATTATGTAGCTCTGGCTGACCTGGAACTCCCTATGTAGACCAGGCTGTCCTGAACTCACAGATCTGCCTGCCTCCGCCTCCCAAGTGCTGGGATTGTGCCACCAAGAGTGCCACCATGACTGGCTGAGGCCACATTTTAAAAGAATAACAAATTCAAGCTGCAGAGAGGGCTCAGAGGCTAAGAATTCTTGCTGCTCTTGCAGAGGACCCGAGTTTGATTCCGAGCACCTACACGGTGGTTTATAACCGGGAGTTGACATCCTCTCTGACCTCTGAGGTCACCAGACGCACATACATACAGACAGGCAAGATAATACACATTAAAAATGAAAAAATTAAAAGCAATAAATTAAGGGCCAGAGAGATAGCAAGCAGAAATCCTTGCCACCAAGTCAGATAGCCTGAGTTTTAGTACCGGGATCCACACAACAGAAGGGGAGAATCGACCCCAACAAGCTGTCCCCTGGTGTCCACACTGAAAAGTTTCTGCACCTCATAAGCCTCTCCACCGACGCAGCAAACCAAATCAAACCAAATTAGAAAAGGTCAGGTTTAATGGGTAAAACGCTCCTGGATGATCTTCCAGACCCCCAGAGAGGAGACAGGGAAGACAGACCGAAAAACCATATCTGTTTTCTGGAGTGCGGTTTAAAGTCCTGGGGAGTGGTCTTGAGCATCTCTCGGGGAGAGGTCAGCATTTGGTGAACTTTCTGGGATGTGGCTGGGTTTGGAGACAGACGGAGGAGGTGCTTAGGGTGGAGCTTCCACCAGAACGCACACAAACGCTGTGATGTGCATGTCCCCTCCCGCAATAAACAAACAAATAAAATTTAAAATCTAGTGGTTGACTGGGTTGCTCTATTTGTGTGTGGTCTTTTTCCATTTTCTTCTTTGCCGTCCCTATTCTCAGTGAAATCCTTGATGGGAAGGTGGGCAGGGAAGGTTGCCTACAACTATTGCCTCCTGGGTAACAGGTCAAGGGTCTGACTCCTACAATGAATGAGAGTTCTCAATGTGCCAACCATACAGGACCAGATTCCTTCAGGACCCCGTTCCTCTCACGGGTTCTTCCTCCTCGTCCCTCTCCTCCCCAAATTCACCTGAATGATCATCTCCGTGCGCTGTGCTCCTGCCTGCAAGTGGCACAGGCCAAAGTCACACCTAGAAAGCTGCCCACTGGCCTACGCTTCTGGAAATAGCGTTTCCGAGCAGCTGCAGCAGGCTGGGGGAAGAGAGGGACAAGGCAGGCGGCAGACCCTTCTGCAGGCAGCAGGCCAGGCAGGCTTCCACCCATTTCTAGGCTGTGGTGACAATAAGCATGACTCATAGCCATGTGCCCCCAACCTGTTTCCAAGGCACTGATGAACCTTGGAAAGTGGATGGAAGACAAATCTGCTGGCATCTGGCACGCCCTAGCCAGGGTATAAACCGGCAAGAGTGTGCAGGCCAGAGAGTTCTAGCCTCTTCCCTGGGGTTTGAGGACTTCAACGTTTTGAGCTCACTCCTCACCTATAATGGGACTAATATGACCATCTACCCATTGCTCGGATTTATCAGGAAGTTCCCACGAGAGCTAGCATTCGGAAGCCACTTAACCTACGGAGCACACTGTCAGCTGGAAACTGGAAGCCGTAGAAGGGTTTCTGGAGTCGAAATCAGGTAGACATGAGCCCATCTGGCTCTCACTCAACGCCCCAAAGAAGGCAGAGAAAGTGGGCAAGTGGTGCTGAGCGATAAACATCAATACATGTTTAAGAAGCGGTAAAATGCCTCTGTTGGAAACTGTGGACATTGAGAAAGAACAGGTGCTGAGTGACTCTAAGTGGAAGAGGTTATCTGGGCTTGGTTAAGATGTCCAGGGGGCAGCCGTCTGGTAACCTCTACAAAGGCCTCTGGAGGGCTCAGGCACAGCGGAATTGCTATTGCTTTGCAGGGGAGCAAAGGTTACTTCAGAGTGGACGTGCTGCTTCCTAAGGGCTCTGGCTCCACTGCAAACACTTCTACTCCACACTGTCTTCACGTCGCAATTTTCTCTTTGGTTTCCACAGTAGAGGTGTTAGTAGCCAGGGGTGTTTCTTCTGGGGGGGGGGCTTTTCTCACCCTTGAGAATTTTCCTCACTTCCTCTTAATAAATTTAGGGTCACTTGACCCAGAGAAAAGGGGCTGGAGTACTGGTTCAGCCATTGAGAGGACTTGTTGCTCTAGCCAGTCGGGAGACTGGGGATCAAAGCTTCAAGTCTAACCTGAACTATAGGGTGAGTTCAAGACCAGTCTGGGCAATTTAGTGAGAACTTGTCTCAAAATAAAAATCAAAAAGAGGGCCAGTGCATGGTGGTGCACACCCTTAATTCCAGCACTTGGGAGGCTGGGGCAGGGACAGGCAGATCTTTGTGAATTGGAGGCCAGCCTGGTCTACAAAGCCTGTTGAAAGACAGCCGGGAATGTTACATAGAGAAACCCTGTCTCCAAAAACAAACAAACAATCAAAAAGAGAAACTAAAGAGATTCCTCGGTGGTCAAAAGCATTTGCCGTTCTTACAGAGAACCTGGGTTCAAATTCCAGCATCCACAGAGTGGCTCACAACCATATGAAACTCCACTTCCCAGGAGATCCCATGCCCTCTTCTAATCAACTAATTAATGGTAACAATATAACGAATGGAATCTCATTTGGCAATAAAGACAACACAAAGGTGAGGCCTGGTCTACATAGATTACCTTGACAACACTAAGTAAAAGACACCAAGCATAAAGGGCTTTGTTTTGTAAGATTCTGTTTCGATGGAACAATTGAAAGAGGCAAATCTGCAGACAAAAATTGGATCCTTTGTTAGCCAACTGGCTCTGGAGATTTGGGTGACATATGGGCTTCGTGGTGCGTGATTGGCAATGTGGTGATGGTTATATAACACTGAAGATATTAATAGCCACTGCATGAGCTCGACATGTCGGCTCATGCCTGTAATCCAGCCTGGGGAGCAGAGGTAGGACTGTCATGAGAGTATGGCCATCCTTGGCTACGTAGTTCTGTCTACGTTAGCCTGAGCTACAGACAGAGAGCTGGCCTCAACAAAGAAACAGAGCAAACAACCACCAGAAGCCAGGCTTTAAATAGATGAGGGCAGCCAGGCAGTGGTGGTGCACACCTTTAATTCCAGTCCTTAGAAGGCAGAGGCAAGTGGATCTCTGAGTTCAAGGCTAGCTTGTGATGTGGGAGTCCTCTCTTTGTGCTGTGATTACTATTAATCTGCCTTGGCCTGTTGATAGGGCAGAATTTAGGTAGGCAGGGAGGACTGGACTGAATGCTGGAAGAAAGAAGGGCAAAGTTAGGGAGACTCCATGGATCCACCGCCAGAGATAGCCGTGCTGAAACTTTGCTGGTAGGCCACGACCTCATGGTGATATACAAATGAATAGAAATGGGTTAAATTAAGATGTAAGAGTTAGCCAATAAGAAACTAGAGCTAATGGGCCAAGTAGTGATTTAATTACTACAGTTTCTGTGTGGTTATTTTGGTTCTGGGCGGCTGGGACGAACAAGCAGCCCTCCCTGCAACAAGCCTGGTCTACAGAGTAAGTTCCATGATGGCCAGGACAACACAGGGAAACCCTGTCTTGAAAGACCAAAAAAAGAAAAAAAAGAAAGAACGTTTTTTGAGACAGAGTCTGACTATGTAAGTAGCCCAGACTGGTATCAAACTCACAGACATCCACCTGCCCCACTGAGTGCTAGCTTTTCATTTTTGTTGTTGTTGTTGTTGTTGTTTTAAGACAGGGTCTCATGCATCCCAGGCTGGCCTTCATCTTGCCATATAACTAAGGGTGACTTTGACTTTGAGCTCCTGATTTTTCTACTCCTACCTCCGAGTGCTGAGATTACAGGTGTGCACCACCGCACTCAACATTTCTTTCTTACTTTTTAAAATATATCTATATTTTTATGTTATGTGTATGTGTTTTGCCTTTGTGTATGTATGTGCACCACATGCATGCCTTGCGCCTGAAGAAGCCAGATGAGGATATCAGATTCTCTAGATTAGAATTATGGACAGCTGTGAGCTGCCATGTGGGAGCTGGGAATCAAATCTGGATCCTCTGCAAGAGCAGCAAATATTCTTAGCCCCATAGCCATCTATCATCCACATCCAGCATCTCTGTTTTCAATAACTCGATGGTATTACGTCTGACAGCCCAAGGGACCAACCCACACATAGGGTAACATCGCTCAGGATGGGAATCAGGACTTCATGCTTTAGGGGGGGTCATTCTCAGTGTCCCACGTGGAGTGCCGCAATCCATGTTACAGGTGTGGCAATCAGGGGTCAGAAGGTGATTCCAACTGAGGTCTCAGAATCCCATCTTTTAAAAGCCGATTTGTTTGGAATGCAACGGTAACTGAACATCCTGTGTTGATGCAACCTCCTCAGGACCTTGTAGGGGTGAAGCCCATCTCTGGAACACCCTGCACAGAAATGCCAGACCTTTCCAGGGCTGAAGGAATCTGTTTCCCAATACTGGTTCTCAAATCAGACAGCACTGGGTGAAGCTGGAGACTTCAAGGAGCCTAGGATCCTTCTCTTGTGGAACCAGAGGTCCAGGGAGGAAGCCATGGGCCATGGAGTGGCTCTGGACTGGAATCCTGGGGAAGAGACAAATGGATGCCCCGACCTCAGAGCTTTGTGGGAGGCGGGTTCATCAGCAGATCTTTCTACACGGAGTCTTAGCTTACAGTAGACTGAGTGCTGGGAGGCCCCAAATAAGAAGGTCCCATGTGAGAGATGAGGGACTCATTCATTCTCTCTCCACTCCACGCTAGACAATGCTATCTGCCTATAGGACCCTGCCTCTACTGCTCTTTTGCCTGTTTGGTTAGTTTTCATTGTTATTGTTTATTTCAGACAAGGTTTCCTAGAGTCCACTGTAGAAAAATCCCTCCTTTCTCCCCAACTCTGTTTCCCTGCCTTTACCTCTAGCGCTGTCTGCACCTCCGGTGTACTTGGATTAAAGGCAGGCATCACCATGTCTGGCTCCTAGTGAGGTTGTTGGTATTTTACCTTTTTTTAATTTAATTTTTGAGACGAGGTTCCTTTGTATAGCCCTGGCTGTTCTGGAACTCAATCTGTAGACCAGGCCAGGCTGGTCTTGAACTTACAGAGATTCATCTGCTTCTGCCTCCCAACTGCTAGGATTAAAGGCATGCACCACCACTGACCAGCTCCCCCCAGGGTTTTAAAGACTTTAAAGATGGTGTCTCCTGTAGACCAGGCTGGTCTCAAACTCACTATGCAGAGGAAGATGACCTTAAAGGCCTGATCCTTCTGCCTCCACTTCACAAGGGCTGAGACTATAGACGAGACACCAAGCATAGTTTACAGGATGGTTTGGATGGAACTATTAGGCATGCTAGAGTCTGTGCACGCTAGGCAAGCACTACATCAACTGAACTACATCACCAGCCCCTTACTTAGTCAAGATCCTTTTGAGACAAAGTTCAGGTAGCTACACATCCTCTCACTGTGCCTGGCATCATTTCCCACAACTCTTCTCCAGGAGGATAATGGGATTCCTCAGGGGGGAGGCTATGAATCGTGTGCAAGTGTGCATGCGCGTGTATCTGTGTCTGTGCATCTTTTGTTTTTCAAGTCAAGGTTTCTCTGTGTCACTCTGGCTGTCCTGGAACTCACTTTTGTAGACCAGGCTGGCTTGCCAGTTTTTATTTTATTTTATTTTTTTCAAAAGGTTCTACATTTTTTTACTGGAGAAACCACTCCCAACGTAAACATGATCAAGTCTCCAGGTGGAAAATGTTGAACTCCATCTTATAACACTCATCGAGGACCACGATTCAGAGTAAACTG
>LOEQ01002393.1:154893-175749 GCA_001685075.1 Bramus lutescens | reverse complement strand
TCAGATCCATTGTCCTTGGCCTCTCAGTCAGCTCTCTTTGTCAGCTGAAAAATATCTTAAAGATAATACAGTACCAGTTTTTTGACAGCAACAATAATGTTCTTAAGAAAGGTTTTAACTTCTTCATTGCAAGTGAAATAGTCACCTTGCAGAGATTTTTCTGGAAAACAAAAGATTAGAATATTAAGATATCTTAAGGAATTTGTTCCAATTCTGCTTGGTTCAGCCCTGGTTCAAATGCTGAACTTTACGTTATTTGAATGTCTATGGAACATTATGAATTTCCTTTGAATATGTTTCCTATTGGATAGTATCATAACTTAGATATATGTTTTATTATCTTTAAGGAAAATCTCCCACTAAATTCATCTTTGTAGATATACCTTATGACAGGAAGAGATTTCAAATAGATGAAATATCAATAAGTATTTACAAATGAGAAAAAGTTAATATGTCTATAATATAGGTTTAAAAGGTTTCATAGCTACACACACACACACACACACACACACACACACCACACACAGCATAAAATTATGTTGTGCCAGTAGCACACACCAAATCACTTTAGTTAAGGAAACCCTTATGTCATGTACTTCTTTAAAAAACTGCAAAATGCAGAATGAGATTCCACATTGGTCAATGGGGAGATGTGACAGTGTGTTTCAATCCTACTTTGTCACTGGTGTACTCAAAGAGGTCTCCTTTTCCCGTAGCCTCGGCAAATAGGCAGCTCTAGGAAGAGAACACAGGTAGCCATTTCCATCTCTTGGTAGAGTCAACTGTAGCATCTGACCTTAAGCATCTAAACTTACGGAGTATGTGACCACATACCTGTTATTGCTTTAGAATATTCTGACACTTACACACTTTCTAACTAAACTCAGGGCAAGAAATATTTATGTTACTTTCGATAAAGTTTATTTATAGAAAATTTTAGTTGTTGCTCAGGCTGGTCTCCAACTTGCTATGTAGCCAGGGATGACCCTGACCTTCCGATCTTCTTGTCTTCACCCTCACAAGTGCTGGGATTCCCACACCCAGGTATAGGAAGCATTAATGAAGTTTCTTCCTAAGAAAAAGATCCTGGGATGCTGTGACAGGCTGTCTTCCAGACATGGCCACTGCACCTCCAAGCTCACTGCAGCTATGATCACCTATACAAGACCTGCACAAGATGGAGTCAGTAAGGTCAGTCAGAATTTTCTACATGTAACTCTAGTTGAGCTCAATGGGAGAAGTAACAAAGAGGCAGAGAGGAAGTTTGGTGTTGGGAGGAGTGGGCGAGAGGAAGGAGGGATGGCAATGCTCAACATACTATGTATGCATGTACACAATTATCAAGGAAAAAAGAGAAAATTTCTCGAGTCTCCAGACATTATTAGCATATGAAAAGTTTTTGTGCATGATTAATAGGGTTGAATGGACACACTGATCTAGAGATAAGCATGATGAGAACTCAAGGTCCTTTGGCAACACGGGGGCAATTTGTGTCATTGATTATTAACATTTTTTGTGGGAATACTTATCTCTGCTTGTCCACGGAGAAGAGGGAAATTAAACTCAGTCCTCTAAGAAGGTGAAAGGGAAGTCACTTAAACTTCAAGCCATCACAGAAATGCTTGTTCTGAAGCAGTACAATGGCCATAGTCAAACAATTAGATGGTTTGCTCTTAATGGTCCAAACGGCTTTTGCTCCCAACTAGAAATGCCTTTTGAGGACTAAGATATTGAGAATTCTAACTGAATAAGCATCTTATTAATTACTTTTGAATGGCTGTGGTCAAAATGCCTAATGGAAAAGCTTAGGGAAGGAGTTTTTTCTTTTCGCTCAGGGTTTAGGGGACTCCAGTCCATCATGGTGGGGAAGGCACTGCAGATCACCGCAGCCAGAGTGTAGGAAAGCTGTTCCCTGGAAGCAGAGGGCAAGCAGCAACCTGGGGCTCGTTAAGACCTTCAAAGGCCACTCCAAACCCAGCGGTGGTGGTGGTGGTGGCGCACGCCTTTAATGCCAGCACTTGGGAGGCAGAGGCAGGCAGATCTCTGAGTTCTGGGCCAGCCTGGTCTACAAGAGCTTCAAGGTCCTGTCCGAGGTTTCGATGTCTCTTTGCTTGTCTCGAAAAAAAAAAGAAGAAGAAGCAAAAACAAAGTCCACTCCCATCCTGCTCAGTGACAGACTTCTCTCCGCTGAACCCTGCCCTCTAAAACTTTCCCAGCCTCCTACAAACAGCCCCACTAGCCAGGAAACAAGCATCCGTATTACGATCCCGTGGGAGACAGTTCAGAGGCAAAGCATACCATGTGTGTTAAGTTAGCCTGTCACACACACAAGATCATTTTGGATCCAAGTCTCCCAAACACTGTCATTTATCTAATTTTCTTTGCCTAATACAACAGGTGCCCCTTAAGCATTCCTTCCACGTGTCTTTTAAAGTCTCCAGTTTTCCATGGTAAAGAATGGCGGGAGAATAAAACGCATGAGAGAAAGGAGAGAGGAGCCAGCTGAAGGGAAAAGCAGATACTCTGGTCCAGGTCGATGGCCTGGGACACCCAATGGTTATATTGATCCTTCACCCTACAGCACTTGAGCAGGCGCGCTGAACACTTAATCCCTCCTTGTCTCTCATCTCCCCCACTAACGAGGAACTGTTGTAGTTTCAGGAGGAGAAAGCCTGCCTAGGCTCCTGTCAAGCGCCGGGCAGGCTACCATCTCCAAGGAAGACGTGACTCCTGGTGTCTCTAGAACTTCTCACCCACAACTAAGAGCTGCTCTAACGCGGCGGCCGCTACGGAGGAGCCCAGAGGGGCCCCCACCGGTGGTAGGTATCTCCTTTGGTTCTCTACTACCAAAGCCTAAGTGATTCTGGTTAAATGACTGATTCTTCGACTTTTGGTCGTGTTACATTTCTGATAACCTTACTTACACACTGCATCTGGGAACAAGAACCACATTGGAACGCCTCAGGCCTCGCCATATAGTTGCTCTCTTAACCTACTCGGTGACTTCATGTGTCAGTCTTATATTCATTTTATTCAGAGGAGGAAGTTGAGGCATGGGTGATTAAGTGAATTTCTGAGGCCACAGGAAGACAACACTGGGCCCATTGAATGCCGCACTAAGTGGTTTTTACCCTCCCAGGACTGTTTATGAACACATTTTGCCTTGAACCACAGTCCTTTTTATCCTTATGTGAGCTATTTGATGACAGGGACACGAGACTGATCAGGCGTGGTGTTGAGTGCGATGGTCAGCTCTGCCTGTCTAGAGACAAGCAAGACGGTTTAAACTCCGTTCCTAAGTTTTCTTTGCAGGTGTTGGAACTGAAGTTGTACTGATTGTTATGTCACTAGCTGTCAACTATGTGGTGTCTATGTTTTGGATCCTGTTCTGAATATGTTCCCTCCAGTGACCCATTTAACCACTGTTATCCTTTGGAGTGGGTATCTGGACCCACTTTCCAGGGGAGGACCCTGGGTATGCCTTTTGCTATCATGCTACCGCATCTAGAGGAGGCCTCCAGCTGAATCAGTTCCAGGATCTAGATACTCTTCATCCAGGAGGGTCTTATCCTGACTCTGGGCACAGTCTTGGGTCCTTTCTTTTTGCTAGATTTAGACGAATTATAGTCAGATCAGTTCTTGCCTCTGTGTGATCCCCTCTTTGATGGATACAAGAAGGCCGGTTTCCCAAACTTTCTTGTGATCTTGGCTTTCTGGGTAAGTTCAACCAATAGGAGACGCTAGGCAGAGATTAGTGTTTCCAGCCTCGAAGGACCTCAGGTCGGCGGTTTGGAACCTGAGAGTTTGAAGGAGATGATTGCAGAACTCCAGCAGTTTCCAGATGCTCAGTAGAAAATATGGGGACCTGAGTACCACACAGGGTCCTGGTGGTGGGCATGTGAGTACCACAAAGGGTTGTGGTGGTGAGCATGTGAGGACCATACAGGGGTCATGGTAGTGGGCATGTGAGGACCACACAGGGTCGTGGTGGTGAGCATGTGAGGACCACATAGGGTCGTGGTGGTGAGCATGTGAGGACCACATAGGGTCGTGGTGGTGGGCATGTGAGGACCACATAGGGTCGTGGTGGTGGGCATGTGAGGACCACACAGGGTTGTGGTGGTTTTCTGACAGTTCCCTCTTGTCTTATAGTATCCTTGTGGCGTATTTCCTCTGAGAGCTTCCTCTCTGGAAACATGTACATTCGACCATTATAATCTGACCTGTAGAGTCTTCCTTCTCATAACCCCGTTTATATCACTGCTCTTCATTGTCTACACATGAAGGCTTATTCCTAAGGGACTATCAGCATCCATCCTACCCATTAGTGTTATTATAGGTTTTCTAGTTTTTCAAAACCTCTTTCTGCTATTGGTAATATTTTATTCTCTCTGAACATGTTTCATGAACCATGTTCAACATCTTCCTTAGCTCACGGGTCTTTTTTTCTTTCTCTTTTTTATTGATTTTTATTGAGTTCTACATTTTTCTCTGCTCCCCTCCCTGGTTTTCCCCTCCCCCCTTCAAACCTCCCCCAAGGTCCCTATGCTCCTAATTTACTCAGGAGATCTTGTTTTTTTCTACTTCTCATGTATATTAGACCTATGTAAGTCTCTCATAGTGTCCTCATTGTTGTCTAAGTTCTGTGGGATTCTGATTTGTAGGCTGGTTTCCTTTGCTTTATGTTAAAAAAAAACACCTATGAATGAGTACATGTGATAATTGTCTTTCTGTGTCTGTGTTAACTCATTAAAAATAATGTTTTTTTAGCTCCATCCATTTTCCTGTAAAATTCAAGATGTTGTTATTTTTCCCTGCTGTGTAGTACTCCATTGTGTAAATGCACCACATTTTCCTTATCCATTCTTCAGTTGAGGGGCATTTAGGTTGTTTTCAGGTTCTGGCTATGACAAACAATGCTGCTAGGAACATAGTTGAGTACATGTCCTTGTGGCACGATTGAGCACCCTTTGGATGTATACCCAAAATTGGTATTACTAGATCTTGAGGAAGGTTGTTTCCTAATTTACTGAGAAATCACCACACTGACATCCAAAGGGGTTGAACTAGTTTGTATTCTCATGGGCCTTTTTTTAATGAAATTAATTCCACCGTTTTCAAAGGAACTATCAAATTTTGAGCTAGAAATCTGGACAAACATGAAACATGTGTCCTAGAGACACAACAAAAAATTTATCCACATTACTATTCAAATAAAAACAGTGCACTCATCTTTACATTGTATAATTGGGGATCAAAAGAATAATAATTTAAAGAGTTGGTACTGAGACTGTGAATTTTTGTACCTTAACAGGAGAACAACTTAGAACATTGTATGAGGAGTCAGTATATAACACATAACACATCATAGAATGGTTCTGTGTGCGTGCATGTGTGTGTGTGCTTGTGTGTGCGTGCAAGTGCTCAATCCTTTGTATAGTTTTCAAAGGTCAGTGTTGGGTGTTTTCCTCAGGAGCTCTCCATTTTACATTTTGAGGCAGGGTCCCTCACTAAAAGTGGAACTAGCCCATTTGACTAAACTAGCTAGCCAGCAAGCCACAGAGAACGTCCTGCCTCCCTGCCTTCCCAGTTCTGGGAACTTAGGGAAACACTGCTATGCCAAACTTTTATGTGAACATTGGGAACATAAACTTGGGGCTTTGTGCTATGTAGTAAGCATTATATCAGCTGAGCCATCTCTTCAGACCAAATAATGGTTCTTAAAGAAACCAACCACAACTGTATTCAAGGGCATACTGTGAACTCGCTAGATGCCATTTTATTTTATCAAAAATTTTTTGTTAGTATACAAAATGTGACATTTTCACACACACACATCATTATGCATACATGATAATATAGGTATAAAGTTCTATTTTAAGCAATAAAAATTGTAATTAGTCCAAAATTATGTGCACTGGGACTGTTTTTAAGCAACCTTTGGGACATCCATGGAGTGGCACAACCTAGGAAGGGAGCCATTAGGTGGTTTAGGGCAGGGCTTCTGTCTGATAAATTTAAATGAGCCCTACCACCTACAGCATGGACTGTTTCTTCGGACTGGTGGCCTCTATTCATGTCACTCATGGCTCAAAAGGAGTGGAAGCAATAATAGCTCTTAATTTATAGGATTGTTGGAAAGACTATCCAAACTTTGACTAACCCTTATGAAATGCCGAAAATTATGTGGTTCATCAATACTGTAAATATTAGAAGGAATGGCTATCAATTTGCATGCACATACCTATAGAAACATTTGAGTGAGGCAGGCAAGTTCACTGTTTTCATCATAACGATCATCTCAGTGGCAGAACTGACCGCACTGGAGCTTTGGCTCACTATAGCTTGCTGTACATCACTTATCCCTGGATGAAACTCTAAACGCTGTATGTCAGTAATTCTTGCTAATACTGTGCCTGTCTGACCACAGGTCTTGTAAAACAGTTCTAAGCACACGAGATGATGCAGAGACGCAATACATTAGTCAACTGATTTAAAAGGAAGAAGGGCTGATTTCACTCCTGGATTTGGGCCCAGGTTTGATTGACTGTTGACACGTAGTCTGCAGTAAGACGGAGAGCCAGAGGGTGGTCCCAGGATCCCTTTCAAGGGTATACCTTAGTGACCCAACTTGCTTTTGCTGAGCTCTACCTGTTAAGGATTCCACCATCTCTTAGTAGCATCATACTGAAGACCAAGATTTCAAAATGTGTGACATTTTCAGATCCAGGATGTAGTGCCTCAATACCCCATCCCCTCGTACACTAGAATCCAGTGAGCGAGGGGCATGGAGCTGCAAATGGCGTGATAGGGAAAAGGACTGTTTGGGGTCTCTGAAGTTGTAAAGCAAAGAAATACTTTTTTTTTCATGAAAATTCCATTTTTAGCTTACTTTCTGTCTATATGCTCAAACCAATTCAAGTGTACCCTTAATTATTGATCTGTATGTAATATGCTAAATTGATACTTCTGAGCAACTTAAGAGGTGATTTAGCAGAAAAACTCAAGGCTCTTTCTATAATCCTACAAAAAATGTTTGTTAAATTAAAGTTAGAACCTTAAATAAAAGACTACTAAACAAGGGTCTGGGGACATTGCTCAGGTAGCAAATTACTTGTGGCAAAAGTGTAAGGATTTGCATTTGACTCCTAGAACCCAGGTACAGAGTCAATTCTTGGTGCAGCAGAGAAAAAGAGATCTTGCTGAGCCTAACCAGCATGCCCCAGGTCCCCAAAACAAGGTAATGGCTCCTGAGGATTGGCACCCAAAGTTGTTCTTGGTTTCCAAATGCTACACACACACACACACACACACACACACACACACACGAATGTATGCATGTGCATGCGCACACTCGCTCATGCACATGGGGCAAACTGAGTCTCTGCCACCCTCACTCCAACCCTGAAAGTTTAGCACCCCGTCCTATGCCCAGTCAGGGTTTAATCTACACAGTGTTGTTATCTTTCCGTACTACCCCCTTCAGCATGCTGTCTCATCTTTAGGCCTACCCCCTTCATGGCCATCTATGGTTGCTGCAGCCCCAGATGTTCTGCAATGATACAAAGCAGGGAAAATAGAAATTTCTCACATGTGAAAGTCTGTTATTTTCTTCCAGGAAGGAAATCTTCCCAGCATTTCACACATTTCCTTCTCTCAGTGTCCAGAATGGAATAACAAGGCCACCCAGAAGAGAAGTTAGAACAATGAGGGTTTACATTGCCATCTCTGTGAACATGGCAGGAGTCGAGAGGATTCTGGCAAGCTGGGAGCAGGGAGATCTCTACGTATGTCAACCAAATTCACGCACAATCTTAAGGTCAGCTCCAAGTTAGCTGTGGCTTCATATTTCCCTCGGGACTGAGAAGGAATCAAAAAAGTTTCTCAGGCTGAACAGGAAGGGTCTAGTGTCTAGTGTATCTCCCAAATGTAAGCCTTCCAGTTGACTTCATGCTGGCAGGTCTGTATGATGTTTTTATAATAGAATAGTCCTGCTCCCAGAATTTCTAGTAACTTCTAAGGTGCCATGATTGATTTGGTGTAATATCAAAAAGAAAACCTCACTGAGGGAGGAAGGAGGTCAACAAGAGTTGGGGCAAGTGACCTGGGGGCAGACACAAATTAGATTGGAGTATAGCAATACACATGCATGAAAATGCTATGATTTTCTTAATTTTAAGCAAGTTAAAATTAAAACAAGTTAATTAGTTAAAAACAAATTAAAGAAAAAAGTGCCTATCTTCAGTTCTCAGTTATGGTGACCCTGGCATGTGGTTATTTGTGGCAAAATGGCAGAGAAAGCATGTGCCCTATGTGGTACCAGATTGTTAGCAGGGAGGCAAACAGATGGAAGTACCCTGATAGAGGGATGCCAAGGGAGAAAAGCCAGGTACCCGGTACCCCTTGGGAAGGACAGGCTGTGTCAGCCAGTGTTCGTAACAACACTCAGCTCAGAGGCTCCCTCCAGTTTTCTTTCTTGACTGCTTGCTTTCAGTAACCAAATGGACTTAGGACAACTCTTGACCACATCATTGCTAATGGTTTTAAGTAATTTGCCTCTTTTGTCTTCATTCTTCACATGTGAAGTGGAAATTTGTACCCTGGGATTGTGGACAGGAAGCAGAATGAAGATGTTCTAAGCACAGAACACTTGTAAAGATTTCTCACCTTAAGTAGTTCTCATCTGTGCCGTGTGAGTGGAAAATGAACACTCTTTCTGAAAAGCAAATGCTGCTGTGCTTTCCGCTGGGCCTTGATTTGTTATTCAAACTCCAGTGACCGTTATGTGAGCCAACAGCCGCAAAAGCACAGACGGGAAACTGGCTTTATTTCCAATGCCATTTCTCCTGGGTGCTGGTTCCAGCCTGCAAGGTTGAGAGGGAATCTCAGCACAGGAAGGTAATACAGACACAGGCATGGCCGGCCGCACAGGACACCGGGCTCATTGGTTCTCACACTCGCTGGGTGTCTGCAAGACTGGGCAGTATGTCCAGCATAGAGCATTTGTATGTCAAGAAAGACCAGGGACGCGAACCTGAAGGAGGTCAGAGGGAACCCTAGAGGAGTCGGGAAGAATTAAAGTATGAGAAAGAGGAGAAAGAAAAGGCGGGCACCTAGGATGTCAACTGTCTGTCCCTGGGGTTCCTCTCCTCTAGAGCCTTCCCTAATTCCAGGGACTGAGCAATTCGGCTTTCCCCCAAAATTCAGTTCTGATACGTATGGTCACAAGCAGTGGGTTTTACTGTACACGAACTATCCTAACCGGCCCTTCGAGTAGATGCGTGAGTAGATTTGGTTCCTGTTTTTAAGAAAGCGGCCCTGAGGTGGGGAGAGGAGCAATCCTTTCTGCCCACCCATCCTCCCTGCCGGCAGGGTGGAGTCACACCTGCTGCTCCCGCCTGAAGAGTGCTTCACCTCCTCCCAAACAGCCACTTCCATGGCTGTGTCACAGCTCTTCGGGGTACTTATTATCATTCTTTTTTTGAAAAAGAAAATTGCATTAAAATTAGCATGTGGCTAATGAGAGAGGAAGTAGGATTCTCAGCCAGAGCTGTGTGAGGCTCACTATACGCTGGGAAGGGCCTTTCTTGCGTTCAAACCAAGAGGGTGAGTTTCCTGCTGCAGTCAGAGCTGAGGTGGCTCCCTCCATGGGGAAAGTGGAAGCCGCNCTGCAGCTAGGGCAGAGGTAACACTTTCATGGTCGAATAAAAGCGTCAGTTACAGGGATTAGGACTTTGTCTGGTACACTTACCCAGTAACCAGAAATTAAACTGGGCCAGAAGCAGCCAGTGCTCCAGTGAGCAACAATCCCTCACCTTTCAGCTCTCCAAAGTCGCTCGTGAGCCAGGTGGCATCCTCGCCCAGAGAGGTAAGTAACAGTATTTTAAACAGTCTTTTACCAGCCTCACAAACTTTTCCATCACTCAAGATTCTTTAAGTACAAAGGATTCTTTATTTCCTCTTAATTCTTATTCTTAAAATGGGTACCAGATTAGATTTTTCGTGCAAAGGTGACTCAGCAAAGAATAAAGTAAACTTCCCACTTGACTTTAAAAATCTCTCCTTAAAATTTACAAAATGCCAGGAAACACAGGATGACCTCCATATGTGAATGCAATTGACTGTTTCTGGAGCTCCCTTGGGAGAGCGGAAACAAACAATCCTGGCTCCCACTTCTTCCCAGCCCCAGGAGCCTTCTTCCTCAGTCAGCTCCCTGTTCACAATGTCAGCCATGGTTCTTCTGTTTGCTCTGCTTAAATCTATGCCTCATCTTCCCTTTCTTACCACATGCTGTGGTTTGGATATGGCTTGACCTCTAGGGATTTCCCCAACAGAGGTTTGGCTTCTGTGTGGTGGAAATGAAGAGGCGAGTCTTTTAGTAAGAGGGGCCCTTGGCAAGGTGGCAAGACAGGTCCTCCCCTCCTTCCTGGTGATGAGATATTCCCTTCTTGTGCTTCTACCGTGGTAGGGACATGTGCCATGATGTGATAATCAAGAACACCTGGCCTTAACATGACTGACGCTGTGCTGTGTAGACTCTGGGCCTCCAAAACTATTGGCAAGACAGACCTCTGTTTTCCTGAATATCCAGCCTTGGGTATTTCATTCTAGCAACGAAAAGTAGTCAAGCACAGACATCTTTTAAAAGAGTGGTCTACATTGTGGCTAGGGTGCATCCCTTCACCTTGACCCTAAACTGCCTCCTCTTCAGCTTCATTGTGTGTGTGTACACACGGGTACAGAGGTCAGTGGTTAACACTGGGTATCTTCCCATTTGCTTTCGTCCTTAATTTTTAAGACAGGTTTCTCACTGAACCTGGAGCTTGTCAGTTCAGCTAGACTTCATTGGCCAGCAATCCTCAGGGAACCCCCTGCCTGTCTCCCCTGCACTGGGATTACAAGTGTGTGTCATTAACTTGGCTTTTCCACACAGGTGACCAGGATCAAACTTCATATAATAGATGCTCGTTTTGGTCAGGGTTTTCAGAGTAACAGAACCAGTAAAATGAATATATACATAGATTTGTGTATAAAATTTATTAAATCAGTTTATGTGGAAATAGTAACAACAGTTGGATCACACTGAAGAGTTTGAGAAACCCGTAGTTGCTCAGTTTACAAGGTTAGGTTCTGCCACAGTCCCACAGTCCCAATCTGGTGCCAAAAGCCTGGAGGTTTCCAAGAGAGCCACCAATGCTTGGTTGATGATGGAAGCCCAGAAATGCCAGTTCTAGGGAAGCAGCAGCAATAGCATAACTATCATCATCACCACCACCATAACCATTATCACTATCATCACCATCATTACCACTGCCACCATAATCATCAACACCACCATTATCACCACCATCACCATCATCACTGTCACCATCACCACCACCATCACCACCACCACCTCCACAACCACCATCACCATCACCAGTGGTAGCAGCAGTGGTAAATCAGCTGAGACAGACAAGGAAAGGGTGTGTACCCTTCCTTCTTCCCTGTCCTTTTCTCTTTGGGCTGCAGCCAGAAGGTGCTGTCCACAGCTGGAGCAGGCCTTCCTCAATTATTTATGGCACTCCCAATAGCGCCACAGTGGAGGCTTCCTGGTTGGGTGACTCTAATTTGTGGCAAGCTGATATTAAACTAATCATCACAATGCTTAACATATTGTTGAAGAGATGACAGAAAATTTCACATACATGTAATTTTTAAAGACACAGAGTTCAAAAGCTGCAGTTTTGGTTTTATTAGAAAGGGGAAAACACATGCAAAGAAGCTATCTCTTCAGGATCTACCACACTAATTTCATATCTAAGCCAATATCCCAGTTAGGGTTCCTATGCCTGTGATGAAACTCCATGACCAAAAACTATTTGGGAGGAAAGGTTTATTAGGCTTATAGTTCCACATCATAGTCCAGTACTGAAGGAATTCAGGACAAGAACTCAAATGGGGCGGGAACCTGGAGGCAGGAGCTGATGTAGAGGCCATGGCTTGCTCAGCCTGTTTTTCCTATAGAACCCAGGACCACTAGCAGCACCTACAATGGGCTTGGTCCTCCCCCATAAATCCATAACTAAGAAAATGCCCTACAACTGCATGTTAAGGAGATATTTTCTCAGTTGAGGATCCCTGATCTCAGATGACTTTAGCTTGTGCCAAGTTGACATAAACTATGTAGCACAGAAAACATGGAGGTGAAACGAGATGGGTCACAATTGTAATCAGCCCTTAGAAGGCTGAGGCAGGAAGACTGTGAATTTGAGGCCAGCTTGGGCTAACAGAGTAAAGCCCAGTCTCCAAAAACGTCACTATAGCCATTAGTTTAAAAAAAGAAAACCCACTAAGCCGGTAGTGAAAAGCTGGCATTCTAAAGACCCAATGGACTTCTTGGAATTATCTTAAACCGTAGATAAAATTTGAGTCTGTAAGTTAATCGTTACACCAAAATTATAACTTCATGAACATTTGGAACTCTTAGCCTGATTTCAGGTTATGAGAATGAATTCTCCACTCTGTGGGATAATGGGCATCTAGAATTAATGAATGACGTCATCATGATCTTCCTGCTCTGGTTTCTTTTTCTGTTGCTGTGTGGATGTGTGTTCTAGACCAGGGGGACTGTGCATATAAAATGAAGCCATTACATAAAGCTCCTTAAGATTTGCACTTTCCCGTCTCTGTTCACAGCAGGATTGTTATATAACAGCCACAGTCAACCCTCTTTGGCTGGGAAGGTCCAAATGGGAAAACTGCTTGGAAAAAACCCTGCAGTTAAACCCTCAGACTCTCTGATGCTTTTCCAATAAATGCCCACCGAATGTTCATATATGCTAGTGGGTTTCCTCAGTCAGAGGAAACCCATATATGCAGTCAGAGTTGTGCTGAGGAAACATGGTTCCTCACCTGAAGAGACTGCAGGGGAGGGGAGGGAGGAAAGGTTTTGTGCATAGAAACCACCCTCCAAATCAGGACAGCCCTCTGAGTGCTTGCTTTAGCTTTGACCAGCTGTGCAAACACTGTGCATCAGTTTCCCCATATCATGAAAGTAAAATAGGCCCGGGAATCTTGCAGGATTTTGAAATTTTAGTTAGAGATGTTTATAAAGAGCGCACTCTACATTGTGCCTGGCTGGAAGACACTGTCCTAAGAATTTTCATCTCAATAGCCTCAAAATCACCTTCCTGACTCACGAACGAGGCATTCAGCTTGGATAATAATTTAGATGTACCCTGTAGAACACCCAACTTATAGATTAAGGAATAAAATTAAAATATGTCCCAGAGAGAGAGAGAGAGAGAGAGAGAGAACAGAAAAAAGGTAGAGACATTTTGATCAAGAAAGAAGACAGGAGGAAATACTTGTTCACGGACATTCTTCCCAGTGACAGACAAAGGTCCTGCTTAAGTTGGGAAGTCAGATGGGCTAGCTTAAATAGCCTACCATAATGTGTATATACCGTAATGTGCATATACCAGAGTGTACATATTGTCATCATGGAGAGCTGCGTGTTTGTTGGGGACATGTTCCATGCCATTACATACAATGAATGTTCTTTCCCTACCCAGGGAAGCATGAAAAACGCAAGCTGTAATATAAAGAACAGAAAGTCAGACAAGATGAATTTGTCCTGGGGATATTATCTGGTGGCAAATTTTCCAATAACTTTAGGGCATTTGGGCATAGACATTGAACAGAATGTTCATTGTAGAGTTTCTGGGACATCTGATGAATGCCACATGAGAAAATGCCTACCTCACAGTGGCTTCCCTTTGGAGGTTTCACGTGCCGCGGTAATTTGTCCTTCGGGGAATCCGCATGCCAACGCTTCGTGTTTGCCTTTGATGCGTTTCAAAAACAAGAGAACAGTAAACTAGAAGCCCTGACAAGGGTGCACCCAGGAGAGGAGGGAAGGAAACATCACCACATTCAGCTAACCATCTAAACTTGAATTTTCTAAGTAATCTCTTAAGTACAGCGTCCAAAAAGATTCTCATGACAGTTCAGAGAACGGGCAAAGGTACACCTTGCTGGGCTTTCTCCCTAACCTGCCGTGAGAGCTTCCTGCTCCCTCCTCTGAAGAGGAGCACCCTTTGGCAGTGGGTGGGTAGAAATCATAGCCAGCTTTACTCTAACTGTGGTCAAGAAAGAGCATCAGTAATAAAAATGAGCAAGTGATCTTTATTCAAATGATGTGTTTCTCAGTTGCATTACAGCTTACGGATGGGATGTGGGTGTGATTGAATATTCTGCCCTCCCCATTTAAATACAATCTGTATCACATCCCACTACCTTTATTGTTGGGATGATCCATGAAGCAGGCCACGCCCATCCACTTAGTTCCTCCAGAGGCAGTCAAGGTTTTCTATGGTTCATAGCCAGCACGGAAAATTGTCTTGTTTACAGAATTGTCTCGTTACTCTGGGTTCCCTGGTGGATCTCCTTTCCGTCGTCTTCTGATCTGTCTGCTGGCTCGCCACAGTATTTCTGCCCCTCCTACATCATCGTGGCTAATGTTTCCTGTATATGACAGCATGTGGAGTGCCTGAAGTCCCATCTAATCTTTTTTTTCAGTATTTTTATANGGAAGGTGAGCATCCAAACAGACTAGGCTCCCACACAGCCAGTACATGCAGTAGAATCAAAACCCGGTTCCACCTAATCTTAAATCACTTCTCTGAGCCTGTTTGTTCCCTCAGGCATCTTCTACACCTCTGCCACCAACTGGGATTCCTAATTAGACCAACTGGAGAAACGAAACAGGTGATAGTGATGGCCAGTTCTGCCCAAGAGAAACACCTCTCAGAAACCATGTTCTCAAAGGCTTAAGATTAGAAGCCTATAGAAAGATTCAACCATTTTATTTATGAATGTATATTTAGTTTATTTCTTTGGATATTGGAGATTGAAGCCAGGTCCTCACACAGGTAAACACAGGTTCTGTGACTGAACTATACAAGCTTAGCCCCAAACCCTCCTCTTCTATTATCACTAAATGTTAAAAAATAAACAGGCACCAATTTAAGCTTATTATCTTCCCTCCCTAAGGCAGTTCTTCTGGGCTCTTCATCTGGAAAATGGTATATTCTCTTGTTCAGCTCGTCTTAGAAAGTTCTAGGGTTAGGGTAAGGCCAGTGTCTTACCTAGGGTGTGAAATATAAGAAGGCAGTCACTCTTCATCAAGTCAATCATCAACTTCAGATAAACCACTTTCTGTATTACCTCTAAGTTGCACTCCTACACCCTGGGTGATTGACATGGTAGTTAGTTAGGAGATAGGAACACTGAGCCCCTCCTTTCCTTTGTTACCATGGCTCCATTGGTACCTGTTTGTGTTAGAACTAGGTAACTGTGATCTCCTATATTCTTCTGATTTCCATTGTCTGGCGTCACCATTGTGTTCACGTGACTCAGACTTAAAGCCTAAAGTCCCAAATCCTTCATTACTCTGGCATCAGCATTCCCACAAGCACCTCCCACCCAGCCTGGCTTTACTGCGCACTGTTTTCTGCACAGGTCATATTCTGTCTCATCTCGCTTCCTTCTGGATGTCCTTCCTTCATTCTGGTGACACTCAAAATCCAGCCATGCAGTTCTGCTTCCCTGAGCATTGCTCTCTGGGCTGGAGCTTGCATACATGGCAGCTCTGACTTCATGCCATCCTTGGTCTAGTTAGCAGTTACACATAGACACTGTCCTGTCCCCAACACCGAGATGCCAGCTTCATGACGTCAAGCAGCTTGTGTTGGTTTTATGCCACTTTGCTAACTAAATACTTCTTAGCCCCAACTGTAATGCTTAAGGGCAGCTTTTTACACACTGTATCGCCTTGCTTCCTCCCACTGGTACTCCCTTCAATCACTGCTATGGCATCTCTTCCTCTTTGACTTCTGATTCCAACTAGGAAGGGGGACTGACGAGCATCTAGGACTAGGAGAACACTTGACTAGCACTAGTGCATGGGCTCTGGGTTCCACCTCAGTACCCCATAAGCCAGACATGGTGCCAATCACCTGCCATCTGAGCACTTGGTAGATAGGGGCCAGAGGATCAGGAGGTCTTCTTATAATAAATTGAGACCAACCTGGGCTACATGAAACCCTTTCCCCTCTCCCACAAAAGTGCCAATGAATCTCTACAAGACTCTGAGTTTGGAAAACTTAGCATGATGGGAAGGTGACTGTGGCCTTTGACATCATGCTGTGTACACAGCAGGGTCTCATGGTGGTTTCTAGAACTAGCACAACAAAGCTGTAGCCCCAGCTGGGGCTTTGACCCTGTAGTTCTGGAGATGGGAGTGAGTGGAACACTTGACCTCAGCCCTCCCGGCTCATCCTCAAGTAACATCCTCTTTATGTCTTTTCCGGCTTTTGTGTTTTCCAGCAAGACCACCACAAGACAGGGAGAAATGTCTACATTTAGTCACATTTATTGATGCATTCAGTATCAAGTACATAAGTGCAAATATCTAGAGTCCATGACGAAGTCCACTAGGAACTACAGAGAAAGTAATACAAATCGTAATAAAGTCGACATGCTGGTACCTTTCAGTTACCATACATGTAAATCAGCACAGCACGGCCATCCCATACAAGAAAAGTACTGTGTGTTCATTTTGGATTTATTCTTAATATAATCATTTTACGTGATACAAAACTGATTACCATATGTACGGTCAACTGCTTTATATTATGTTTTTATTTTGTGTGTGTTGGAAAAATGCTAAAACATTGGCCTACGGTTCTATATAGTGTTATTAAAGATGAATCCAACCAGCAACCCAAGGACATGATAAGCGATTGCCACTATTGTGTCAGCGCACTTGGCAAGAAAGGCCTAGCCACGGGGACAGTAGAAGCTACGGAAGCATTGCAGAGAGAACATCAAGGAAGGAAGGAAGGACGTGGGCTCGCAGCATCATGCACTTTTCTTTTTTAGCAACACAAAAACCACATCTAACACACTTTTCTCTATACTTCAGTGCTTGGCACAAGGGATTCAAATCTCCTAAGAGTGCAGGAAGAGCCTGAAAATGCCTGTCGGAAAGGTTGCTGCTAAGATTATGACATTGGGAAAGGGGAAACAATCAATCTGCAGTCACGAGTAAGAAGAGAGCTGTTACCACTTCAGACACCCCCTTTTGCGTCCAGCTTCTCCTGGGATAGCTGTCTACTCGGTGTGCCTCTTGGCACCAGGGATTTTAGCCTGGATCCTAAAAAGGCAAAAACCAAAGGGTTACACTGCAAATGGTATACATGACATCATTTTATGGATTTATTATTGTGGCTTTACTAGCTGAGTCACCAAATAGTAAGCTTATTCTAGAATACATAGTGTTATATGCGGGTCTCTAGGAACACTTATGAAACAATAAAAAGGAAGTAAAAATTGATGGTGCCCAGACAAGGGAGCTGCATTCTTTAGCACAACATTTTAGTAGATGGGACACCCAAGGTGACTTCATTCACGAGAAGTTGTGAGTCTTGTGTAGAGATAGAAGACTTCCTTAGGGGACTGGTGGTGACTCTATCACAACTTCTCTACAGAAGGAAGTTGTGATAGAGTGATGAGAAGCTGTGATAGAGTCACCACAGGTCACTCAATTGTGGGCACTTCTGGAAGAGGAGGATGTAATGACTATACCAGGAAGACGAGAGTGAACTGAGGTGGTTTCTGGCAATGGATTCTCTTTAACCACACGTGACAAAATACTCAGAAGTGGAGTCAAGCCTGGGTCTTCGTCTTAACTATTGCTGCTTATTCATCGAATGAACCTTCTTCACAGTTCAGAGAGCCATTTTTTGTGTGTGCGTGTGTGTGTGTGTGTGTGTGTCTGTCTTTCTGTCTGAAGTGCATACATATGTATGTGGAGACAAGGGCCCACTTTCTGGTGACATTCTTTCCTTTTTGAGACAGGATCTGTCACTGGCCCAAGGCCTGCAGATTAAGCTGAACTGGGTGGTGATTCCCGGGGTTTTGCCTGGCTTCTGCATCACTAGCACTGGATTAGAAATGCTCACTACCACGCCTGATTTCTTAAAAGTAGGTTTTTATTCTTGAGTAGCAAATAATTTACTGACTGAGCTACTTCCTTGAAAATTATCTTTAACATGCGCATCACCAGATATTGCCAAGGCAATAAAACTCTGTAAGGCAGCCATGGTATCTGTTAGCATTTTAGGATGGCATTGTTCTGGAAGGTTTTTGTTTATTAATCTTATGAGTTTGTTTATTAGCCTTATGAGGTCAGCATGCAGATTAGAACTGTCATCTTCTCTGCACTAAGCAACCTTCAACATTCTAGGATTTAGTGTTCTACAGAGGAACAAGGTAATTTTGTGGTGTTTTCCTTTTCATCAGTGTAGAAGAGGGTGAAATAGGCAAGGAGACAAGAAGTTCAGATGGTGATAAATGTTATAAAACAATGCAAGACAATGTGGTAGGAAATGAGGGGGGAGCTATGGGGAAGTGGGTGGAGCCCACATTAGAAGTACTGAGCTGAGAAACAGATGCCCCAAACCCAGGCAGGAGCCAACAGGCCGAGAGCTGGTGGTTTCAGGCAGAAAAGGCAGAAATTACAGAGGCCCAGAAGGAGCTTAGATGTGGAGGTGGCAGGTCCAAAAAGCAGGCAGTAATGGTGTTAGTATTTAGGGGCTAGGATGTTATCTAGATTCTATTCTAGATAATGGGAAGTCATGAATGGCAGGGGGATGATGCCACCTGATTCATATTTTTAAAAGAATCCTGATGGTCACTGTGTGGAAAATAAAAGGCAGATGAGGATGGAAGCAATATTAGAGACGGAGAAAGCTGCAGAGGTACAGGTGCAGGGGGTAGTGGCCAGGATCAAGCAGTCGACATGAAACAGGCAGGTCTGAGGTTTAATTTGGAGATGGCACTGCAAGGATCTGTGGATAGACTGAATGCTGGATGGATAAGGTAGACTGTTTGGTTTATGGTATGAGCAATGATGACCATGATAACGGCATCTATTAAGATGCCAAGGACAGAAGCCAACCAGACTCCAAGGTCCAACTCAAAACATTTGGCCGTGCGAATCTCAAATGTCTATGGGACGTACAAGAGGAAAACATCTAATAGCAGATGGATAGGAGTGAGTCTCAGCACAGGAGGTCTGGGATGCAGACACAAGCCTGGACTGATTGGTTTTGTGTCAACCTGACACAAGCTAGAATCCTCACGGAAGAAGGAGCCTCAGTTGAGAAAATGCCTCCATGAGATTCAGCTATAAAGTATTTTCTCAATTAGTGATCAATGAGGGAGGGCCTAGCCCACTGCAGGTGGTGCCATCCCTGGGCTGATGGTCCTGGGTTCTCTGAGAAAGCAGACTCAGCAAGACAGAGGAAGCAAGCCAGTAAGCAGCACCCTCCATGGCCTCTGCATCAGCTCCTGCCTCCAGGTCCTGCCCTATTTGAGTTCCTATCCTGACTTCCTTTGGTGATGAACAGCAATGCTGAAGTGTAAGCTAAATAAACTCTTTCCTCCCCAACTTGCTTTTTGGTCACAGTGTTTTATCACAGCAATAGAAACCCTAACTGAGACAGAGCCCTAGATCTGGAGATAGCTTTTGAAGCTATAGGACCAGATGAGCGGTGGGTGGGAAGAGGAGGAGCTGAGGAAAACTTAAGCGACAGTGGTCAGCTGATTTCTGCTTGGAGATGTAAATGACTCTCAGAGAAATCAGTGCTCCATAAGGCACTGATGTCCTTGCTAAACAGCTTTAATTATTGCCACTCTCTCTCCTGTTTCACAGGAATCCAAAGAGCTGGAATTTCCACTCATTTTTAGGAAAGAAGGAAGGAAGGAAAGAAGGGAGGGAGGGAGGGAGGGAGAAAAAGAGGGAGGGAAAAACCCAACTATTCCTTCACAGAGCCAGACCTCCAGATTCTTGAAGATGGCTATTGTATCCTTTCAAGGGTAATCACATTAATGAGTGATGTTGGTCTCCACTGGTCATCATTGTCAGATTGCCAATACCTTGTACCTGGCTCATCTTTGTGGCATTACTCCAGTGTGTCAGTGCATCTTTTGAAAATGGCCAATTCACCACATACGTAGTGGTGTGCTACTCAAGAGGCTGAGGCAGAGGCAGAGGGTTGTATGTTCAAGTCCAGCCCTTGCAATTTAGAGAGAGTCTGTCTCAAAATCAAAAGTAGAAAGAGGAGTGGGGCTGGAGCTCAGAGACAGAGCTGACATGACGGAAGGCCTGGGGTCCAGCCTCAGTATGGAAACAAGAGGCCAGTCCCGAAATTTGTGAGCTCAGACATGGAGCAAGTAATAGGCAACAATACTGGCCATATTCTCTTTAGATGTGGGGTTCAGTCTTCCACCAGTAGCGTCTAAACTTCAAACATTTTTTAAAAGAGATTCCTCAGCATCTCACTGACCCATGCTTGACTAGGATGAGGAATCAATCCCCACACCCCATTTCTGCACCAGCACCCACCCTGTTCTCTATTTGTAAAGGAGGCTTGGGGGAAATCCAAACATGGGACTTTACTTCTCTTGCTTGTTTATTTTTCTGACTTAGTTTAGCATTGAAACTTAGTTAAGATCTCTGGGTTTATTTTGAATCTTGAGCTAGCCCTCTTCTGAATTTGCTTTTACTCCAAGCTTCATGCCACCTAGAGTGTTGGCATACATCTTTGATTTATCTCTCCACAGTCATGAGAAGTAATAAGACTGAAGGTGATAGAATCCTGTATCACATTTCTTTATCCCAGGCAGATATGTGATAGATTGTGAACATCCTTTGCCACTATTTACAGCCCCTATAGGTCAGGTGGGTTACAGGCCCTATAGGGTCAGGTGGGTTACAGGCCCTATAGGGTCAGGTGGGTTACAGGC
>LOEQ01002393.1:135470-146961 GCA_001685075.1 Bramus lutescens | reverse complement strand
AGAGAGAGAGAGAGAGAGAGAGAGAGTATGTGTGTGTGAGAGAGAAACACTTAATTAAAAAACAAAATAGTTTAAACAGAAAAGGCTAAACTTTTTTTCCAATATTTATTCTTATCCAAATTTCTCTGCATACAGATGCAGAGAAGGGCATAAGGTGAGAGCGTTCATGAACCTTAAACCACTCAGAAGGTTTGGCCTTTAAATAAAAATCCCAACATCCTGTCTTCATTCTACAGTATTAACTGCCACCTGACCTTGAATGTGTCACTTTATTTCTTAGAATCTCAGTATTTCCATCTGTAAACAGGGATTTCAGTGCCTGCCCTCCCTTCCTTATGGAGATGGCTGGATTAAGTAATTCTTGAAATTCACTTTAAATGAAAAAATAAAAATAAATAAATATGGGAGAGATGGCTCAGAAGTTAAGAGCACTTGTTCTTTCAGAGGACCTAGGTTCAATGCCCAGCACCCAGATGGTGGCTACTATTATCTTCTAATATCTTAGATATTAGATAATATCTAATAATAACTAAGGTTATCTATCTTCCATAACCCCTATTTCCAGAGGACCCAAAAGGCACTCATGTGATACACATACATGCAGGCAAAACATTTCACACACAAAATAAAGTTAGTAAATCTAAAAATTAGTTTTGAACATTACACATAGAAATGGGTTGTGACTACTTATGTAACCCAGTAGTGTTATTAGAAGAATGAGTTTGCCACAAATACCTACTAACAACCTTAGGTACCAAGGGACAGGGGTTCTGGGAAACTCTCGAAGTTTCCTGGAGTGGTGGGGAAACGAGTTCCAGTACACCTGAGAGCAGCAAAGAGGCAGGGTGAGGGCCAGTCAACGGGGTCACTCACTTGAAAGGGTGACCCTCATCTGTTTTCTGCACAGCTTGTAGAACAGACTTGTAGATGCGGAAGCTGATGGTGGCTGAGAGGGCAGCCAGGGCCAGGTAGGCGACGACGCTCACAACGCTGAACTGGGTCAGGGAGAAGAGCAGCAGCAGGAAGCTCCCGAACACAATCCCAGTCTGCTTGATGTCCCGCCAGTACAGAAGGTCAATAGCTGCGAAGGGAACACAGACACACAGCGCTCAGCTCTGGCAGGGCCTGGGCGATCTGAGGGCTAGGCTGCTGCTGCTAGGGTGACAGGCTCCCACCTGGCATCTAGACTTCTAGAGGGCAGTGGGTAGAGATGGCAGCATCAGCGACCCTGACTGATACTCCATTTTGATTTGGAAAAGTCCCCAAATGCTAAGGATAGTTCACAGATTTACAGCTGTGGCTCTAGTAAGCAAGCATATCACGATGGGTGTGTCTCTGTGGGTTACTACCCACACAGTGGCTGTGATTACGTGACCTTGAAACAGACTTGAAGTCACAGAGGACCCTCGGGAGGGCCTGTTCTTCCCTTTGATCACACTTATTATGTGGGTAACTGGACATCCTGCTGTCAACATTTGGTCTCAACAGTGGCCTACTATGCACAGACTAGTATACAGCTAGTTTGTGTAAGCTATATAAGTGCCCTGGCCATGAGAACAGGCAGCAAGGAAATGGGAGTTTGGGAGGAAAGGTCAGTGTGACCTCAGCCAACACCACATGCACCTGGACAAAAGCAGTTTTCTTCCAAACTCCAGGAGAAAGTGAGGCATGTGGCTGTGTAACAAACCTAGATGTTTGACATCCATGGTGCTGGGGATTGCACCCAGGGCCTCTTGCACGTGAGTGAGGCATTTAACCTAACCACTGAGCTATCTCTTAAACCTCTTTACATTTTTTACTATAATCATTCTTATGGGACTGTGCCGACAGCCCCAGCTGACATTTGAATGAAACTCTTGGATATGCCATGTTGTGGTGTGAGTGAGAAAGACCATTGTATGTTCATATATTTGTTTCATATGTTTCCAATTGATGGACTATTTGGGGAGGATGAAGAGCTATAGCTTTGTTGGAGGAAGTGTGTCACCAGGGGCAGGTTTTGAGGTTCAAAAACCCATGCCTTTCCCACTGTCTTCCTCTCTCTACCTCCTGCTTGTAGACAAAAATGTAAGCTCCCAGCTACCGCACTAGCACCGTGCCTGCCCGCTGCCACACTCCCCGCCATGACAGCCACAGACTCCAACCCTCTGGAACCATGACCCTCATGTCTAAACATAAAACCCATTTATGTTTCATATATGATACGCACACACAGTGTGGTCATTTTAGACAATATTTTAAAGCACTTCCATGTAGGCTACAGAGATTCACGGTGTGGAATTTGCCATTTGTGGTGGCATATCGGCATCCCGAATTGTGTATGTTGGAGATGATCAATCTGTACTGAAGGAGTAGCATGCCATGCCTGCTGACAATCGGAGGCTAACGAGGAGACATGGGAACAGCGTGCAGTAACGTGCAAAACCCTCCTCCCAGCAGGTTTGTCTCAGGGGGTTGCAAGGCAAGAGACTCTTTCTTAGGGCCTCAGGGGCTCCTAGTAGCATGAGACTGGAGAAAATATCCTCCCTACCAATTGCCTTGCGCAACTCTATGGCCCCTCAGTGGCTTCAGCTCAGAGTTACCAGCAGACAGCCAGTGGTTTGAAGAAAAGCATGAGTCCCTTTTTCTTGTGACACTCCTCCGATACAGGAAGTAGAGAAAGGAAAAGCTCACAAGCATGTCTGGGGATGAAAGAAGGGTTTTTATTTCCCTTTTAAAGAGAGGGTCAGTACCACAGGTTCAGAAGTCACTATTGGGCTTAAGCTTCTTCCTGCTCCAATCCCCTGTCACACTGATTGATGATCATTTGCAATTAAGTTCTTTGGATAACATTTTTTGTCCCCAAAGTCTATACCACCATTATCTTCATTTTTTTTTTTTTAATGTCAAGATGCCAGAACTGGGCACTGCATGAAAAGATTTACTTTTCCTTAGCAATGAAATTCACACAAACCGACCAAATAATTTTCCCTCTTGAAGAATGCCAAAATATAACATTTTCAGGTACAGAAGACCTTTAGGAAGAAATGACCTATGAGCTCCTGCAGCCCCGAGAGCAGGTGACAGAAGGGGGAGAAGGCAAGAATTTCACATGGCCTTACTCCTCTTGCAAGCTCAGAAGCATTATGTCCAAGTGAGCTTTGGCCGGGGTCTACACCATCAGGCTGAAGGTCTTAGGGTGTGTGGGCCTCCAACAGCTCTCTTCATGGAACTAGTCCCCCACCAAGGAAGAGCTGAACACCAGGCTTTGTGCTGAGAGACAGGGCCATAATACTGCCTGAGAAGTGACGATAGGGAGAGATTTTACAGTTACAAATGAGCAGCTGTCACTTGTTTAAGGGCAACACCACCTCATGGATGGGCACATGGGGATAAAAACACCTTGTTAGGAAGCCTGAGTTTTCCTGGAATACTCTGAGTCCTGGGAAAGGTGGTTTACACCCAAACCTGCGACTTATAAAGGAATATGGGCCACTCTGCAAGTCATTTCCAGACCAGAAAGAGATAGGATTTGCCACTTCTACCGATTTCCTACTGAACGAGTTGTTAAACACCTGCAATACAGGTTCCTCCTAGAAAGGCTTCTATATCTCTGGTCACCTGCTCACAAAGCTGAGAGCAACTGGTACCCAGTCTGGGGCAATCTTGGAAGAATCTGTGGGCAGAGAGGCTTCCTGAGCCCATGTATGGAATGCAGTCATCAGCCAGCAGGTGTGCCCATCAACTTAAGATGATGAGAAGTTTCCATTTAGGACATCAACAGAAGAAGCCTGGTAAAGGGCGGGCGGTGGATACTGAGTACTGTGTGTCAATATTATCCTTGTGGGTACTAAAATGTTAAGAGCATTTTCACGTATTATTTCATTTGAGTCTTACAATAAACCCCATTAGACAGGCAGTACATGAAGCAAGGAAGCTAAAAGTTGAACAGGTTTTCTCATTACGACAAAGTAGACGCAACCCCTAAATTTGATGCTTTCTCCCAAACAAAATAGTTGCTTTTTCCCATTTTCTATTGAATGACCTCTCAATGGATGCAAAATCAATTTTGGGCCACATGATTATAACTTAAACTGATCTCACAACTAGCTATTTAAATGGATTGTTTTTATTTCAGTAAAATGTAGTCCTTACCAATAGTCTGTTGATCACTTCCAATAAGCATGAGAATCAAATGATTATAAAATGTTCTTTCTATATTTTTAAGGATGTGAAGGTCTAGTTGGGTTTTTCAGTCATCTGAACAAACCTCAACTCAGTGCTGGTCTATCTGTATTGCAGGAGGAGATATGAGCTGAGTCTGAGGTTGTAGTAGTCTTAGAATGGATGAAGGAAGAAGTGGGGGTGCTTTGTAAACTTGGGGCACAATCTGTTAAGGGCAAGGGGTGGATGAAGAGAAACACTATGGAGGATTAGTTAACAAGAGTGGTTACTCTATGTAGAAGGGAGGAGTTACAGATAATGAGAAGTTAGCATGACTGATAAAGAGAAATAACCGGGCGACATCTAGAGTCCACCCGAGATCTAGAGGCAGAGCCACAGCCTGGGTCATGATGTGGGGCGGGAATCGCAGAAAAGTATGACAATTACACGCAAAACTGATTTTTTTTTTAGAAAAGCTTAGAAGTTAAATGCTTTTTTTAGGTTCCATCATTGTGGCCTCCAGTCAAAATGGCATTTGATATTGTATATGCAGAGCTATTCAGGGTCTGTGCACGGCAGGCAGTTGGAAACCTGATAAACACGCAGCACTGAAATCTGATAGACAGGCTAGAATATTGACACTTAGTACATCCGGAATAGAACAAAACGGTTGAAGCCCTGGGTGTGGAGGAAATCTGTGAGAAGTGGGAGATGAAGGGACACAGTTTAGGGTGGAGCCATTGTTAGAAGGGGAGCAATAAAGAGTCCTGAGGATGGGAAGAGGTAGGTAGACACAGCAGTGTAGATTTCAGCATGTGTGAAGATGGAAGCTTCCCAGCATTCCAAGGAGAGTGTGCAGACACTCGGATTCTACATGGAGACTGGTTAGTGGGTCTTCTTGAGTCTCAGGAGGTTAGGGTATGGTTGGATGGCAGCAGGAAAGGCTGAAGCATGTCTAATGCAGTACAAATGTGACAGGCCACACACGGCTATGGAGCACTTGAATGTGGCTGATTCCAAGTAGGGCAGATGCTCTGCAAGTGTGAACTAAAATACAGGGATTTAGACTTTGTTTAAAAAAAAAAAGGATGTAAAATATCTTGTTAATGATTTTCATACTGATGATATGTTGTAAAGCTAATGGCTTTGGATATGTTGGGTTAGGTAAAAGGCATTATCAAAATTAATATTGCCTAGTTTTACTTAATGCTACTACTAGAAAATTTAAATATTTACATGTGGCTTACATGATGTTTCTGTTGGGTGGTTCTGCTATACTATGAAGATTCAAAAAGGATCACCAAAAGACAGAGGGGCTTTGATTAAAGTCAAGGACCCAGGTTGATGCAGCAACATGGTTCCATTTTGGGTGCTATGATCTGTAGATGCTGGGCTGACCTGAGGCTGTGAGCTGACACACAACACACAGCGAGAAGAGACTCAACTCGAAGGGGTCAGATGTGAAAATGACAGAGCATGGTACTCAGGCTTATGGTTGGAGACAGACGGACTGGGAGAGTGGCCATAGCCATCTGCGGTCAGAGTTCAGGCAGATGGTTCAGTGCCCCTAGGATGGAGTGGGATGGGTGGGAGGCATTAAAGTTGTGATTTCAGAAGTGAATCTATGTGTTCCACATGCCAAATGCCGACTTCTCCCATTTGAATCTGATGGCAATGATGGGAATGTCTTAGCAAGCTTTATAATACCCGCTATGGTTTGAATATAGCTTGTTCCTTCCAAAATTCACTTTAGAACTGAATCCCCATTGTGAAGTTTAAGAGGGTGGAAAACCTAATCCAACTAAGGGATTTAAAAGTGGTGGCATAGAGAAGGGATTAGGATTAAATTGAATAAAGTCCTCAGAGTGGAGCCCCTATGATTGAGCACTGAGAAGAGAAGGATCTGGACACACATACACAGGTGTTCTCCCTGTCTCTTGTCACCAGAGGACTTGTAGCACCTCAAGGCTCTGCCTGCAAGAAGGCCATCACCGGGTGCAGGACCTCAACTGTGGACCTGCAGAACTGTATACCAAAATCAGAGTTACTTTACAAGTTTACCAAGACTATGCTACTGTGTTGTAAGAACACGAAGTAGAACAAGATCACAGTGGATCCAGAGTAGGAGGCCTTGAATAAACTTTCATTAATAATCCTACAACTGCAACAAATGACCTCAAGTGCCTTGGGGACAGCAAAGCAGAGACAGTTCTCCTCTTTTAATATTCTTCTCATGTAGAATAACTGTAGAAGTTAAACAGTAGCACACTGAGCATGCTCAGGAGTACAGGTACCTCACTGCATCACTTTGACAATTCCAACAATTTTGATAAAAAGCCTGGGGGGCAATGCATTGGATTTAAAAGGATGCACCAGAGGGTCCTACCAGTATGATAAATGGGCGAGGCTTGATGATCTCAGCTTAGTCCTCAAGCCGCAGGTATGAGTGCACAGCCTCCTGGGACTAAAAACTAATGCAGTCAAAGATGAACTAAGGGATCTGAAGAATCTCAGTATCGAACATCAAACCAGTGTGCCAGTCACCTCCAGCATCTCACTAAAACCAGAAAAGGCAATGAGAGTAGTGATCCATGTTAGAACCACTGAAAATAAACTCTACGCCAATTTTCTAGAAAGAAAGCCCTTCATTGTGATCCAATGCTTTTGGCTTGGAAACTCTTAGATACATTCCATTGTATGACCCAATAGTGGCTGTGATATTTAGAAAGCTTATTAAAAATGTATAAGTGAAGAAGACAGTAGTACAGTGATCCATATTTTATTTATAAAACAAAATGTGGCACACGTAAATATAAAATGGCAATAAATTAAACAATTGTCTGCATCATCGATCCATTTGTCTTTCATTTTTTGTTTTTCTGAGACAAGGTCTCTTGTAGCCAAGGCTGATCATAAACTCACTATGTAGGCTAGGGTGGTTTTGAACACACCATGTAGGCTAGGGTGGTCTTGAACTCATCATGTAGGCTAGGCTGGTCTTGAACTCACCATGTAGGCTAGGCTGGTCTTGAACTCACCATGTAGGCTAGGGTGGTCTTGCATACTTCTTCCTTCTACCGTTGCCTCCCAAAGCTGGGATTAAAGACAAGCACTATCATACCTACTTAGTCCAGAAAAGACTATAGACACCACTGTATCACAAGTTCATGCTACATTAAATAAGACCAAGTGGGAAAATGCAAGGAAAAAAGTTCTGTTGGTAGAAACATCACTATCAAACAACAGAAAATCACTGACAAATAATAGTATATTGATGTTTACAAACTTTTCAGCCAACCTTCAGTGCTTTGATTGCAGTGACCTGGCACCTCATGAGAACTCATAGAAGGCTACACAAGCCCGAATTCTCTCCAATCTAGTATCCCAAGAAATGATAGGAAAACCAGTTTCTGATTGATTTTCATGAGGCTAACAAGATATCACCACTGAGCGCTGACATGAAGACACCGAAATGACTTGCTCTGCTTAATCTCCCATTTTACATTAAACAGCAAGTGCAGTAGAATACTATAACACTCAAACCCCGAGACCTTCAAAGACGATGCCTTTTAGTGGAATAAACCCTGAATTTCATTTACTAAGATAGAATCTCCCACACAGTGGGACTTCAAATGGCAGCCCAATAGTCATGAGCCCAGCTGGGAAGCTGCCGACAGAATTACCGATGCCATTTCCCAGGCCCTTCCTTCATACCACCTAAACACAGCCAATCTGGCTGTCAGGAGAAAATGCCAACACTTTTTCTAGCTGTTTCAGTAATCCTGTGGATGTTTTAAAAGGGAAGGTGCGGGAAGCCAGGCATTTCCTAGACACAGTAAAAGGGTCCAGCATTTAATCCACTCTCTAAATGAGCTTTGGAGGAACAAAGGGAAAATAGAGGATTTGATTGTCAAAGCCACAGCCAGCAGCAATGGCTGGAACCTCTCTTTATGAATGAAGACGGCAGTAATGGACAATTCCCGCTGGCTGCTTCTCATGTTGAAGCAAGCACTGGAGGCTTAGGCAAAGCCTCGCCTTTTTCCCTGAGCTGGTGGAGTGATTCTAAGCTCTCATCAGTAGTGCCGAGAGCATTCCTGTTCTCTCCTTCCTCTGAGGTAAGCTTGGTGACAACTAGGTCCAGGGTCACCAGCATAAGGACAGGACACACATTTAGGACAAGTCACTTTCTTCTAAACTTTGAGTTAGTCAAGGCTTCACGGGCCAGAGTCTCCCCACAAACTGTGATGCAAGAAGAAAATGGCTACATGAAGGGAAAGATGGTGGCTGCGGCCTTAGGAGTACACTCTGGGACGGTAGCACCCAACGTCCTCGTGTACTTCTCGTCCAGCTGTTTTACTAGATCCGAATATAAAACAGTTCATCTGCTATTTTGCTCATCAACCATAATTAGCCACAAGGTCTTAAGTAAGTTCTACATGGGCTTAAAATCCGTTGTGGCAGCGGCATTAGAAAGAACGGCGGAGGCAGACACGATGTTTCTGTTCTGATTTCTAGAGGGTATTCTTGATTTATTTTGACCAAAATACAACAGCAAAGAAACATGGCTTGACTAAAAAGATGTATGAAGAGGAATGATTTCTCATCATATCTGGTCCCCTTTGTTAAATTACTGTGCTTTTGTACACGTCAGCTATCACTAGATCTGAGGTTTGCCAGAGTGCAGTTTGGTGAACACATGAAGGACAGAGGTAAAATACGATCCCATTTGGCAGTTGGCTGTTGTGGACTGTGGAGCACTGCAATGCATTTTATAGTTAAACCTTCTTATATTTGCTTTTTTCACTTGCTCAAAATTCACACCAGGGTGGAAGATGAACTTGTGAGTGACAACCGAATTCTTTCCCTATTCCATTTGGTAGCATACAGAAATGAGGAAGAAGTTAAGAATTTTATTCAATGATGCAATAAAACAGCTTTGTTCTGATTTAATTTGGATATACAGCTCAAACATATTCTGGAAAACAGAACTTTGTTTTCTAATTGTAATTTTCCAAAATTACAATTTTCTTATCTGAAATAAATGCTATGAATTTAGAACACAATTATAATTAAGTTGTAAAACTATATATATAAAATATAATATATAATATAAGCTGTCACCTAGTCAGATAATATCAGATATTATCGCTTTGGGCTATCCTAGATTTCCTTCTGGAGCCCTGGGTAGCCTCAAAGTCAAGGAAATTCTCCTGCCTCATCTTTTGAGTCCTAGGATTACATGTGTGAGCCACCATGTTGGGCCCCAAATATGCATTTTACAGAATCATTAACAACAAGATTTTAGCTTTTAAAACGTGAGCTTAATTATAAGGAAGCCATATTTTACCAAATGGCTGAGGTAGTTTCAAAAGAACAGGAAGAGCAGTGATATGAAAGGAATGCACAGGTGTGCGCTAGAGGCCAGGAGGGATGGGAATATTGGTGGGTGGGCGCGTACGTGTGTGCGAGCGTGCAAGTGTGTGCGTGCACATGTGCGTGTATTCTCCTTTCTTAACAGGGATATGATATTCGGAAAACCACACACTTAAGATCAAAATTAATTTTTTTTTCCTGCTGGGTTCAGTGGATTTTAAAATTTAATGACATTCCAAACTAATTTAAAACATTGCTCCATGTTTATGTTCCAGAATGTGTTAGCTCATCCAAAGATGCAGATGAACTGAAAACAGACTATTATTTCAAACATAAAGTGGATAGAGTGGACGATGGAGCAGGGGACAAGGGAGGGGAAGAGAGGAAGAGAGACCCAGACAGGAAGAAGGGCAGCGGTGACGATTTCACCCACAAGCTCTATTACGTATACTCCTCACAGTGTTTCAAACACAGACCAGAGCTGCGGTTTTTAATGAAATAAGTATTAACTCATGAAAATCTAGGAACTAGAACAAATTCCAAGATGTGGATATAGATCAGCATCTTTGCCAGTTCTTATTCATTTAAAAATATTTATTTTTAAAATAGATATTGTAGGATCTGGAGAGACGGTTCAAGCAGTTACAAGCACTAAGTGCTTTTCCAGAGGACCCAGGTTCAATTCCCAGTGCCCACACGGCGGCTCACAGCTGTCTGTAACTCCAGTTCCAGGGGATCTGATTCCTGAATACAGATATACTTGCAGGCAAAACACCAATGTATATAAAATAAAAATAAATAATTTAAGATTAAATAAATTTTTAAGATAGAAATTGTGGGAAGTGCAGCTTTCTAGTTCAAACTGAAATGCATAATTAAAATGATTCTGACTTAGTAATATTTATCATAGTATTATTTCTAATTTTTGGATTAGCTCATGTGCTAGAGATATATGCCTCTAGTTCCTAGTTCTTTCAGTCCTATGACAGGTTCTTATGTTAAATCATTTTAAATTGTTTTTGAGCTGGGTATGGTGGTGCATACCTTTAATCCCAGCACTTGGGAGGCAGAAGCATGAGAATGTCTGTGAGTTCAAGGCCAGCCTCATCTATACGGTAGGTTTCAGGACAGCCAGAGTTACACAGAGAAACCCTGTCTTGAAAAACAAAATAAGAAAACCAGAAACTAGTTTTTAGATCTTCACATCGCATTTTATAAAAACTTTTTTCCTTACATGCCCAGCCTTTAGCTTCATTTTTATGACGTGCATACCTGCAAGTATATACAGATGCAGACAGGACTTATTAGACAATACCCAGCAACTATGCACACTGATCAACTCCGAATGGTAGGAATTGGGGTGATTTGTGTCTTTTACTGAACTTCTCTTTGTAAAAAATCATAATGTGCATGTATCACCGTTAGAGAAGCAGGCAAAAAAAAGTCATTTCTACCTCAGACTCTGAAATACATACCCTTATAAAGTTTCTCTGGACAGTGATGGAGACACTGTGAAAATGAAAACATCCCCCATCAGTGGCTCTGACTGCCTGGACAGAACACATTTGAAATATTACCTGTGTACGGGGAGGTTTTCTTTACCAAGGAAAGTCCCAGCTCCCCAGCTGAGCACAAGTCCCACAGGATCTCATTAGCATCCGTATTGGAGAGGAGTTTGCTATATAATGTTATTCTGTAATATCTGGCATATTCTAATAATGAGCCTAAATAAAATGCTGGCTCTGGTAGAAGGTAAGACTGGTCTGCTTTTATATGCGAATGAGACACTGTCTCTACCAAACTCTTTTATTTACTCACTTATGTTTGTATGCAAAGGTGGGGGCACACACATGCACAGGTGAGCATGCTTGCATGTGGAGGCTGAAGGTCAACCTCTGGTCTCACTCCTCAGAGCCATGCATCTCATTTTCTGAGACAAGGGCTTTCACTGGGTAGTGAGGCTCAAGGAGTAGGT
>LOEQ01002393.1:80170-97546 GCA_001685075.1 Bramus lutescens | reverse complement strand
ATATATATATATATTTGAAAGCTGTTTAGTTTTCTGGCCAGTCCTAAAACACTCTATGGTACACTTTCCTAAGATCCATCTGCTGTGGGATTAAATGGCACAATGATAGTTTTTAAGCACAACTGCTGGAAACGATCTTTGTTCCCCAGCCAGGTGAGGCCAGTTACAGATCTGATTGTTTAGGCCCACTTCCTGCCAGGTTAGGTGCCCAGCACTGTGACTGCCTATCTGAAGGGCTCCTTTCTTCTCTTATTCCCTGACCTCCCTGGTTTCAGGTAGTGGTTCTTATTAAAAGTACTTTTGGCTTTTTGTCAGCAGTTAAAGAGAGTGATGACCTATCTAATTTCCTCTTCTTGGGTTTTCTGTTCCTGTCTTTAGGAAGACTATCCCTGTGTTTTGGTAGTCTCTATGCAGTTTTTATTATCAGGATTGTTTTGAGTTAGTTGCTAATATTTTGGGTAGCTGACTTTCTGAGTGCTCTTTGTAAACCCCTTTATCTCAAGTTTTGTGGGAACAAGCAAAATACACATTGCACATCAGCTTTGTAAAGGTATAGTCATACATCAAAGGAGGAGAGCATGAGTCTGGATTAGAATAAGGCAAGCCATCATCATCAACATCATCACTATCATGGAGATCACCATCATTGCCGTCATCATCATCACCATCATTACCATCATCATCATCATCATCACCATTGTTGTCATCATCATCATCACCATCACCGCCATCATCATCACTGTCACCATTACTGTCATCATCACCATGGTCTTCACCCCGTCCCCATTTACTTTCTGTTTTTCACTTCTGGTTGTATTTAGTATTCATATAAATGATCTGTTTCACAGCTATCTCCAGATTTATTAACTTTGGGTAGTACACATTACAGAAAAAGTGTAAAACTGAGGCATGAACTTGAGAGAGTGGGAGGGGACAACAGAGGAGTTGGAGAGAAGACAGGGAGGGATAGAAGCGATGTGAACACAGTACTCCTGTATAAAATTTTCAAAAAAGAAAAAATAAAAAGTTCTAATAAAAAAGATCACAGTTTAGGCTTTGAAGTTTGGTTGCTGCTGAGTGTTTCTGCAGCTCTGCTAAGCCAAGTAACTATCAACTGAGCCTGTAAACATCTGTAAAATAAAGTTTAAAAAGAGTAAAGCACTTTAACCATTGCTCGTCTTCCTTCTAGGTACTAGTTTTATATATTATACATTATTTTTAGTGGTCCAGAGTCATAAAATTTACATTAATTTCAGGAGCCACAATTGATACTTTTTTATCTAAGTGATTCTTAATTTTATGATGCTTACAGGATTATAGAAAATCTAAATAATATCTTGAGGAGTTATATTATCTATATAACACTGCATGACAAATAAGATTCAATAATGGTATATAATAAATACACTCTATCTATTATAGGATGGAATAGTGTAGTATAGCACACTATAGTTCTATAGCCCCTTAGAAGGTTTTGCAAAGTCAATATGTTTAGACTCATGAAAAAGAAGAACCTTGGCTTGCTACAGCTGAGAAAACCTTTAGCACTTGCTGAGCACAGAGCCTGCTCTTTTGGTTAGTCTGGCTAGTCATTTTGCTCTGGGATCCCCCTGGCTTCACCTCCTAGAGGTTGAGATTATACTTGGGCAGCCACACCCATGCTTTAGGTAGGTGTTGGGGATCCAAACGCCAGCCTTTGTGTGGCAAGCGCCCTACCCAGTGAACCATTTCCCGAGGCCCAAAATTCAGTTATCACTTCTCTTTATATTTTGTTCTATCAATTTCCTTGATGTTTTTTCTTAACAAGATAGTTTCCTTCAGAATTTATTTTTATCTGAGGTATGGGTGAGTTAAAACCTCAAACCGTATTTCATACAATATTTTGATTTTGCCCTTTTATACAAACATTGGTTTGGGAATGTATAGAAGTCTAGGTTTGAGGACATTTTTCTGTGCAAATCTGGGATCTGCTGCACAGTCTTGCTGAGGAGAGGAGGGATGTTAGTCTCCTTGCCTGGGACTCCTAGCAGAGTTCTCTCTTGACAGACTGAAATCTCATCAAGGTGGGAGCCTCTCTGGTTCCTTTTGGGATGAACTGTCCCTACAGCTGTGGCCCGGGACCAGCCCCCACCTCAGCTCTGCTACCCCATCTTATCTGCTACCTGCTGTTCAGGTATTCGCCTGACTTTCTTGTCCGCAGAGTTCACTAGTTCTTATTTCCAATGTCTACAGTGATTAAAACTTGTTTCTAACACCTCAGTGGGAAGACAGAAGGAGCAATGCATGAAGTTCCTGCTTTGCTATCTTGAGTCAAGAGCCCCACAATTAATTTGAAGGCAAGCAGGAGCAGATATGTATTAATAAAACTCCACAAAGATCTTACTACACATCTGCTCCCGCTTGCCTACAAATTAATTGTCATATCAGGAAAGCCTCTTTAACATCTTTGTGTTAACTTTAATTTTTGAAGCAAAAACGCTAGTGGAATTTTTGAATTCTCTCCCCAGTGTTACTCTTTAAGGATTGTACCACTCTCTTTAGTGTTATAAGATTCCATCCTTATCTGGAATAGGGGCCCTGCATAAAATGTCCAAATATCTCCTTAACTACAGAAAAGCAGCATTCACATGCATCATCCAATTAGAAGCCTAATGATTCTTTGTCTTTTTGCCTAAGCATGGGCAAGGTGAGGGTCACAACAGGTTTGTTTGTTTGTTGTTTTTGTCTTCCCAAGACAGGGTTTCTCCATGTAACAGCCGTAGCTGTCCTAGAACTAGCTCTTATAGACCAGGCTGACCTTGAACTCACAGAGATCCGCTAGCCTCCCGAGTACTGGGATTAAAGACGTGTGCCACCACTGCCCAGCCACAGAGTCACACTTATCCATAAGCAGCCCCTACTGTAAGCGAGGCGAAGGCCTGGTAGGAATAAACACAGCCAATAAACACAGTCAAATTGTTTTAGAGAATGACTGAGAGACACTAACATCCAGGTAACAATCCCGGTGAAGCGGTAACAACACTGGATTTAGTCCTCTGTTAGATGATGTGCAATCTGAGAAGAAGATAACGAGTCAAAGCCATGAAAAGATGGGAAGTGGGGTGGTGATACAGCTTAGCCGAGCACTTGCTTGGATCAGGCACAGGATGTGAAGGCAGGAGGATGGAGGAGTGGGCGAGGCGAGAAAGAAGAGGAAAGGGCAGAAGCTGTTAGAAGAACGGACAGAGAAGAGTCTCCCCCAACCCCCACTGCTCCCCGTGCAAAAAGCGCCCCCCAGGAGTAACAGTGTACTAGAGACCCATAGGGCCAGAGCAGGTGAAGGTGGTAGAGATGAGGTAAACTGAGGCATCGCTAAGTGAGGAGCTTTGATTCTGCTCCTACATCACTGGGAGGATGTCAAAGGGTTTCAGACAGGCTGCTGCGGTCTGAATGCCACTCCTACAGAGGCCAGGTAGAGACCATTTAGGGAACATGAGGGGAAGCAGGGAGGTCACTAAGAGATAGTGAGTGACCTGTAAGAAGGAGGTGTTGGCTACAGGATGGGGGTTTATACCCCTTATTTCATATGCTGAAGTCCTAATGTCTGATATGATGATATTAAAAAGGGAAGCCTTGGCATAGAATTGGGTCCTAAGGGTACAGGACTATGAATGGGGTCAGGGCTATTATAAACAATGAATGTGAGGGTTTTTTCTGCTCTAACATGTGAAGATGTACAAGACGGCCCTGTAAACCATGAAGCAATGCTCACATGCACCAATTCTGCTTCAACTTTCCTTTTGACCTTCCTAGCCTCCAGATCCACGAGAAACAAATCACCGTGGCTCAAGGTGCGCAGCCACGTACTTTGTCACTGGAGTCTGATATGACAAAGACAGTATTGTTAAAAGCAAAGCTAAGTGTTTGCACAACCCACCTTTTCAGCATCTGCTGGAATGAACGTGAGCAGTTCTGGGTTCACTTAATTGATTTGACCCCGGGCTTTCACTTTTTAGTGTAAAGCAGAGACTCTGGACTCCAGGCTCTACTCAGTACGAGTGCTGCCATCCAAAGCTGATGTTCCCTGTGACCAAGATTCCCCCGTGGTGCTCCAGACAATGCTACCACAGAAAACTGTACACAATGAAAGACATCCTGAGCATCCGCAGGAAGCTGTCTATGGCACAGTAGGTAAGTGAGGTCAGCCAAACAGGAAGTGCGATATACCACAGCAATGCAGCCAAAGATGTCTCTGTTCCATTGGAATCTGCTCAGGGACAGGCCGACTTCAGTTCCCTTTCAGTTTGGGGGCAGTGTGATTTGGTTTACAGAGGCTGTGTCTGAAAGAAAATGGTCCACTGGAGTCCTGACACTTTGAATTTTTTTTTTAATTGGGAATTTTTTTCTTCCTTAACTCTTACCAGATCCTCCCTACCCATGCAACTCCATGAATTCTTTCTGTCTCTCATTAGGCAACCAACAGGCAAATGAAAAAAGCAAACAGGCTATAATAATAATAATAATAATAATAATAATAATAATAATAATAGAAAAATAGCAAAGAGAAAGCACAAGAAACACACACAAAAACAAAACCCATAAAATCACAAAATTAGAAACCATAATTTATAAGCAAAAGACCAGTAAGGCTGGATATTTATTCTAAATATCATTTCTCAGTATGGCATCCCTACTGTCCTCTGCCTCCTTAGCCAGGCACTTTATGATTCAGCTCTCCTTCCTCAGTTAGATATTCACCATTTTCTTTTAAAAAATAAATTTATTTTTGCTTTGTTTTGTTTTTATTATGGTAAGCTCTTAGTGAAAGCAATTCTAGCAGGCCGATTACAAACAGGCGCTTAGGAGCTGAGGAGATGGCTCATCCAGTAAAAAGCTTGCTGTATAAGCACCAGGAGCTGAGTTTCATTCCCAGAGCCTACATTAAAGAAAAAGCCAGGCGACTGGGCATGGCAGTACCCACTTGCAATCCTAGAGCTGGGAGTGGGAAAGAAGAAAGGTGAACATTTAGGGCTTGCTATAATAAAACTTGCCTTGGCAAGTTCCAGGTCATTCAAATACTCAGTCTCTGAGGTGGGAGTTGGGGGCTGGGTGTGATGGAACACAACTTTAATCCCAGCAGAAATGGATCTCTTTGAATTCAAACCCAGCCTGGTCTACTCAGCCAGTTCTAGGCCAGTTAATGCTACAAAGTAAGACCCTGTCTTTAAAAAAAAAATTGAATGTTGGCTAGCCACTGAGGAATGACACCCAAGGCTGTCCTCTGGCTTCCACATGCATACATGTGCACACACACTCGTTGACAGGTGTGCACCTATACACATATGAACACACTCACACCCCTCCACACACACACAGGAGGAGGTGACTTATCTGGAAACAATATCGTTCATCATTTAAGACAGGTGGGAGGAAAGGGCAAATTATTGCCATAGGTGTAAAAGATTAGCAAACACCATAGGAATGGGAAGAAGAAACAGCCAGAATGTGTTTATACACACAATGCTCCTTGTTTGAAAGTCAGGTTCTCATCACAATGTACTTTGCACAACAGGGCAATTAAATATCTTTTCAAGAAACACTAATTGCAGGCTTCTGAGAATATTTCTGGAGATTTGCACAATGCAAAGACATTAAAACGCATCAATTAAAACCTAAGAAAATGTCATATGGTGCCTTAATAACCTCAAAGCTTCAGGTTGAAAATAAAATGCCTGTGGTTTCCTTATACCTCCTCTGCCATCTTAGTTGATTGCTAAGTTTCCAAAGTGATGGATCAATTTATATTTAGGTTGTACAGATTACTGGTTACTTAGCTCAACAGAGCTTAACAACACTGTAAACTTATAACAGCTGCTAGGTCCCTCCCCTAAACCAACCCAGGGGATGCCTTTAAAAAGCAAAGGAGGCTGAGCAATCTTAGAAACTCTGTAAACTGGGAAAACCTTTCAGGAGAGTGATTGGAGTCCAGTGTGGACTGCAAACGTTGGTCTAGAGCTGAAGGATGGAGGAAGGACTGCCATGCAACTCTCTTCTCCCCCCCCCACCCTGCTGCCTGCCTCCTTATTCCCCTGGGAGAGCATGGCAGAGCCAGAAAAACATCAGCACCACTCTCCCAGGATAACACCAGAGCATTTCCTCTTTGTCCAAGGTGAAGACACAGAGAAGTTCCCAGAGAGGCAGAGACACTCAGCGGAACACTGGATAGCAGTGGGAGTGAAGGGTGTGAGGTCACACAAAGGTTGGAAGATCAAGTTTAGCCCCCTAACACCAGAAACTTCCCTTTGGGGAAAACATTTTTTTCATATATTCAATAGGTTTACCATGTGGGGATGCAAGTTAGACTCTCAAAATTGATAAGGAACCAACTGATGAAAAACTATGGGAGGAAAGAGATCAATCAGAAATTGAGATGGGGACCTTGGGGTAGGGTTGAAGGGGAGGGGAGAGAAAGGGAGGGGTGCAGAGAAAAATGAAGAGCTCAATAAAAATCAATAAAATAAAAAATATAGAAAAAAGAAATTGAGATTAGAAAGTTAAACAAAGCCTAAAGCCTTTGTTGAAACTCACAGATCAAGCACAGAAAATTGCTAAAGATATGTAAAATTTAAATATAATTTATTCAAACTAATGAAGAACTTTATAACCAATAGAAAACAAACCCTTCATTTTCTTCAAGCATGTGTGAGACATCCCCCCAAGTCAATACTTGCTAGAGCACAATTAAAACTTAATACATCCCACTGTGAACTAACACTGCTCAACTCATCAGAGAGTCATGAAATCAAAGCTCATGGGAAAACAATCAACACTTGAGTCTGAATGATGGTGAAAACACACGTCAAACGTTTTGAGCTTCAGTACAATGCAATCAACTCAAGTGCTACAAGGTCAGCAGTGATGCCAGTTTGAGGAGAAACTGACGGCATAGAGAAGACAGCAAGGAAAATAGGAAATCTGGAAACTTAAGCTGTTTTCTGTTGTTTAAAGGCTAAAGTATTTGGTCAAGAGAAGGGAAAAGAAGCAAAGAAACAAATTCAGCATGGAAACAGGAAAAGAGTTGTGCATACAATAGAGACCACAAGTTGTATTATAAGCAACTATATGCTGGTAGTTTGAAACTAGAATAAAACAATACATTTCATAAAATATATATTAATGTATATAACATTAAAATTCGTAAAAAATGTGTCAAAGTGTTGCATTGAACAATAGTCTTTAGAAATCAAGTTGGGATGGCAATGAAAGGCTTTCTCTATGAAGAAAGCCCACAGGTTCAGGTAGTTCCACACCTCAGTTCAACCACGCTTACAAAGATCAGATAGTGGCTTTTTCATATAATTTATTCCAGAAGCAGACAAAGAGAAAAAACTACCCAGGTCAGTCTATCCCACAGGTGTAGTCTTGGTTCCAAACCATGAGGTCAAGACAACAAACAAACAAATAAACAAACAACAACAAAAACCAAATGTAATTATAGATTTCATTCATTGACACATGGGGTAAAGCACAAAGCTGCCAAGCCAAGGCTCAGTGACTGCCTGTCACCATGTCCCAGCAAGGTGACATCAAGTGCTACTTAACTTCTGGGTACCCCAGGTTTTTTACAATTAAAACAAGCATTATAAAACTCAGTCTACCTGGCTGTCATAAAGCTCAAGTGATTTAACATACATTAAGTCTTTGGCTAATGTCTGACATGGGCAAATGTTCTATAATTACTAATAATACTGAAGTATATGTAAAAGTTACAAATAATTCTTAGTGAATCAATAGATATTTAAAAGCTATGAAAGCAAAAAGGCAAAATGATTTAATGTTTGAAAATCTGTTGGTTTAATTCACAGGATTGATTGGCATGGTAGTTTGAATGTAGTTGGCCTCAATGGCACTACTAGGGGGTGGCTTTGTTGGAGGAAATTCATCACTGTGAGGGTAGCCTTTGAGGTCTCCTTTGCTCAAGCTATGCTCAGTGTGACACTCAGTTCACTTCCTGTTGACTTCACATCAAGATGCAGAACTCTCAGCTACCTCTCCAGCACCATGTTTGCCTCATGCAGCCAATGTCCCACTATGATGATATGGACTAAAACTCTGAAATTATAAGCCATCCCAATGAAATGTTTTCCTTTATAAGAGTTGCCATGGTCATGGCATCTCTTCACAGCAATAGAAACCCTAAGACAATTAGCTAAAAGATAATCACATGGTTTTATTAGCAGATGCAGATAGAGTGTCTAAAATGAAGTAGTTAACTAGAACTGAAAATATTCTAGAGGTAGAAATATAGGAAATTTCTTTGATAAAACTATCAGTCAAATTATTCACATATTTAATGTAGAACGTTTGGGTGTGTTTCTTTTATTGAAAGAAATAAAACAAATATTGAACTACGTAGACTCACTGTAATTCTGGAGGTCATATGCAATGCACTCAGACAACAAGAAGAAACAAAGTGTTTAAGTATATATAATATAGCATTATCATGAGAGACTAACCACCATTATTGAGTGTATGATATGATCATGTATACAGAAACCCTCAAAGGTGCAAAAGATGAACTCATACACTACTGGGCAAATATGAGGTACCAGTGTCCATGCACCTGTGCACATTTGTTTGTATGCACGCATTAACATTTCTGTTTACCTGCAATAATCAGTGCACAGACTGGTTTTGTGTGTTCACTTGACACAAGCTAGAGTCATCACAGAGGATGGAGCCTCCACTGAGGAAAAGTCTCCATGCAACATAGCTGTCATTTTCTCAATTAGTGATCAATGAGGGAGGGCCCAGCCCATTGTGAATGGTGCCATTTCTGGGTTATTGGTCCTGGGTTCTATAAGAAAGCAGGCTGAGCAAGCCAGAGGAAGCAAGCCAGTAAGCAACACCCCTCCATAGCCTCTGCATCAGCTCCTGCCTCCAGGATCCTGTCCTGTTTCACCTCCTGTCCTGACTTCCTTTGGTGATGAACAGCAATGTGGAGGTGTAAGCTGTATAAACCCTTTGCTCTTCAGCTTGCTTTTTGATCATGGCAAAGCAATAAAAACCCTAACCAAGACATCCAGTTAGAACTTCACATCATTTACACAGCAACAGAGACTACTGAGATTAGGCTGACAAGGCATAAGGTCTTTCAGTAAATAAACTTCAATTCCACAAATTGCCTCTCCCAAAGACTCCAATGCAGGGACCTTAGGCATGTATGAATGAGAAATTTAACTTTGGAACCCGTTCCCTACTGGGAAAGATTCAGTGCAGCAATCTGAAAACGTACTCTAATTCACATAAAAAAGGAGAGAACCAGGGAAAACATAGCCAGTTCCCACTGAAAACGTACTCCAATTCACATAAGAAAGAGAGAAACAGGTAAAACGTAGCCAGTTCCCAGAAGGAAGAAGCCAGAAAGGAGGGAGAGTAGGCTCACTCTGGCGAGTATGAAGACAAACATAACAGTAGCAGCAAATGTGGTTCTGACAAAGGAGCCGCAAATAGACCAACCCAGGAGAATTAGGCACTCGCCAGTGGCATCATGGGAATAGATGTCCGAGAGTTGATAAAGGTGTCACCACAGTTCACTGTGGAAACGCTGGGCTGTCCAATAGATGCTGCTGAGAAAACCCATTCAGCACATAGAGAAAAGAAGGTAGGATTTGCCTCCTGATGTGCTCCAATGTTAAACTGCCCAGACATCCCCAAAGTCTAGACGGTGAGAGGAATCATAAAAAGAAACAGAAATAAATGCGGGGTTTGACATTTTCTCTAAAGCACAAACCAACAAGAACAAAGCATAGAGTGAAGTAAGAGTTTCTGGTCAGCAAATGGCTTAACTGAGTTAATAAGCAGCTGTCAAACTAGAAGGGTAAGACTGATACTAATAAATACTAATACTAATAAACCAATGCTGAGAATTAGCAGGAACCTGGGGCTGACAGAAAAGGAAAGTGGAAAACCTAAATGTAGTCAGCCTACTAATGTGTAAAAGAACCCAGGGAATGAGCAAATGCGTGATGCTAAAGATGTTCACCCTCTTTAGCAAGTAAGGAGGCAGGGGAAAGGAGGAAGAGGCACTAGGGAGGGAGGAGGGAGAAGGTACTGTTGCTTCTGTTAGACCACAGAAGCCTGAAATTCAAATACCCAGTGTTGCCAAGGATGTTTGCCTCACTGGTGGGGATGTAAATGGGTTCTGACAATTTGATAAGGCAAATCTGTCAGGTTTTGGGTAAATTATGTGTACAAGTCTCTGATGAGATAGCAATTCATCATGTGTGGTGTGGCTCACAATAATTCTTCTGCAGGTTTATATGGAGCTTGTGTAAGATAGTTTTAAATTTTGTTTCTTATTAAAAAAATTTATGTAATATATTTTGGTCATATTCTTTCCCCTCCTTCAACTTTTCCCAGGTCCCAACTTCATGCTTTTTCTTTCTTTAAAGAAAAAGCAAACAAACAAACAAAAAACAAACCAAAAATAAACAAACTTTAAAAAAACGACCAAACAAAAATAATAAAAAAATTTTAAAAAACCTAAAAAGTGCACACATAGAAAAATGATGGAATCCATTTTATGTTGGCCAGGTACTCCTGGGCATGGAGCCTGCTCTAAAATTTTCTAGATATACCTAGTACTCACTGGAGAAAACTGATTTTCCCTTTCCTTGCAGGTATCAGTTACAAAAAGCTTCTTGGTTAGGGGTGGGACTAGGTGTCCATTTCTGTCTCTTAGAGCTTGGATTTTGTCTGGTTTGTGTTGGATATTTATAACCCTGTTGCGTGGGTGGCACTGAGCAGCTGGAAGCCACCTGGGACTCTGTGGTAAAATCCAATGGATGCACACGGAGATCTCATGCAGTGACAAGAAGCAATGAGTTCCATGCACATGCATGCTGTCTCAGTAACACTTGAGTGGAAGATACAGAAGAAGGAACGAGAATTAAAGCACAGTGTCATCTTTTAAAACTAAAGGCACACCAGACATGGGTCTTACAGATGTATCCAAAGGCACAGGAATCCTGTTAGAGTGGGCCACTGAGGGAGAGAGGGATGAGCATGAGAAAGAGTAAACTAAAACCGGGAGAAGCCTTGCACTGGCTGATGACTATGCACACAATTCTCATGACAAGGACAACTAGCTGGCTTTGTGGGAGGCCTTCCTTCTACACACCACACAACAAACAAACAAAAACAAGCAAGCAAATAACTATGGTGAAGGAAGTGCTTATATATTCAAGCAAAAAGGGAGGGTTCTAGATTAAAATATTTATCTTCTTTATAATCGAAGACGTAACCTATTGCCTCTCTATTTCCTTTGGCTGAAGCAGGACCTTACCATTTAACAAGCTGACCTTGAACTTCCAGTCTTTCCTCTGGCCCCCAAGTGGATTACAGGCATGTGCCATCATATCAGGCATCCAAACCCATTTCTTAAAAAGTAGTCTTCTGTATACTTATAGGTGTTGCGGTGGTTTGAATAAAAATGGCCCCTGCAGGCTTGTAGGGAATGGCACTATTAGGAGGTGAGGCCTTGTTGGAGTAGGTGTGATCTTGTTGGAGGAAGTGTGTCACTGGGGGTGAGCTTTGAGGTTTTAAATCCTCAAGTCAGACCCAGTGTCACTCTCTTTTCCTGCTACTGAGGATCTGGATGTGGAATTCTCCAATTACTTCTCAAGCACCACATCTACCTGCATGTTGCCATGCTTTCTGTCATGATAACAATGGACTAAACCTCTGAACTGTAATCCAGTCCCAATTAAAATGTTTTATAAGAGACCATGTGGTCATGGTGTCTTTTTCCAGCAATCAAACCCTAAGTAAGACAGGTGCAACCAAGCTTTATCATTTCAATCATCAAGTGTCTCTAGTGTTGAGATTTGAGCAGATTAGCCTCCAACTAATCATTCTGATGTAGCCATGCCATACTATAAATGTCTCAGTAGTATGAGACACTGAAGATGTAGACAGAGTTAGCAAGTGGCTTTATGAACATTAGAACAAACTACTTGATGAAGTTTCTAACAAATCAGCTAAACTTTAAACCTTTCTACTTCCAACAGTAATTTGATGTCTGCCTTTACCAATCAACTGGTAGACAAGGCCATGTATCTTCATGCGGATACAGCAGGGCACCACTTTTCAAAGCTACGGAGTCATGGCTAAATGTCATAAATACTCCCAACTGAATGAACGGCTTATTTTGTGGCAGAATCATCTTTGTGTCTTCAGATGGCTTTTTGCCCAAGTCACTCACTCACCTTTAAGTTAAGGTACCATATTAAAGATTAATATTACGACTTAAAAAATGGATACGTGTTTGTGTGTTCTCAGAAAATTTTCTGGGAGAGGAAAAAGACTTTTAATTATTTTTTTCATTTTCTAGAGGATTAAAATCTCTTGTGGAATTGACTGTGTAGAAACACAAAATGGAAAATGCCATTGGCTACAGCTATGTGAGCTGACTTCTGAGGACAGACCTGGAAGGCCCAGTTACAAAACCAAAAGTTGTCACTTTTTAGTTACAGGATCTCTAGCTGTGAAGACCATGGTTACTGCCAGGTTCTACTATTAGTTTAAGAAGCTAGGAGCTTCTGTAACCCAGACGCTGAAGGATCAAATCTAGACAAGAGTTCTACCTCTTACACAAAAGACTTTTTCATAAAACAATAAAGGAAGGTTACCAAGAAGGAGGTTTCCAGAATTTTCTGTCTTTTATTCTTAAACCTAAGGAACTCTGTTGGGAGAATCCTAGTCATTCCTGCAGAGAGAAGAACATGAAAATATATGCTTTTATGCCTTCTAAATGGAATGAATTTAAATGGGGGTAGAACCCTTGCATACTGTACACAAAGCCCTGGGTTTGACCCCCAGTATCATACAAATTCCAACTGTGCTTTGATGAAGCACACTTCAGCTCCTGCACTCGGGAGAAGTCAGCAACAAGATTAGAAGTTAAGGGTCATCCTCATCTTTGTAGTAAGTTGAGGCCAGCTAGAACACTCATGTCTCAAACAGATAAAAAAGAAAAAAAAAGGAAAAGAAAGAAAGAAAAGGAAAGTAAAAAGTAAAAATTAATAAATCTATCTATTGCCTTGAAAGGAGATTACTATTATGTTATAACTAAGCCAAGTACAAGTTTGATAGTCTGAACATGACTTATAATGGTAGAGTCTTGAGTTTTTGGTTCACTTGTCCTTTAAGAGGTAAACTACTAGGGAAATGACACTTTGCTATCCCAGGAATTATGCTGATTATTGATTAGCAGTCATAATTATCTTCCACTCTTCTTTCAAGAGTTAACCCATGTATCATCTTAGCTGGTTTGCATCACTGACCATTGCAGGTAATTCCTCACCTCTCTGTGTTCCCTGTCCATACCTTTGCTATTATACTTACACCGTTCGATGGGCATCTTGCGTCCTTTGTAGAGTGATGATGTACCACCCTATCTTGTTTATCATTGAATCCCAACTCTGAATGCTGTCCATCACAAAGTATGTGCTGAATACACTTACAGAATTGGTTTCAAATTTGGGGAGACGTTTCAATAGTGGGATGTTACTTTTATGTGTATGCAATGTGCTCATGTGTGTATGACTACGCATGTATATGTGGGTGCGTGTGTATATTGTGTCCATGCTTGTAGTGAGCAGAGAGCAATTTCAAAGTTTGCTTTTGTCTTTTGAGGCAGAGTCTCCCACCGACCTAGAATTCACCAGGCAGGCTATGCTGGCTGTCCAGTGACCCTGCATAAGCCATCTATCTCTGTTTCCACAGTGCTGGAATTGCAAGCATGGGCCTGCCATCTGTTTTATTGTTTTCTTCATTAAAAACAATGCAAAAACAAAAGATGAGTTCTGAGGATCGAACTAGGCAAGAACTTTACCAACTGAGGCATGCTCCTAGCCTGTATTTGAGTTCATAGATTTTTCATCTATGATATGTAAAAAGTTTATAGAGGTAGAAGGACAGCAAATGTATTGAGCAAGCTATAATCTCAACTCAATATTATTTTTTTGTCTGACAGAGGCTACTAAGTTGACAGGCTGGCCTTGAACTTGCAATCTTACCTAAATTTTCCAAGTAGCCATGATTGCAGACATGCACCACCAGGTCTAGCTCACCCAAAATGCTAACCATAATAATATGAGATCGAAGAAATGTACCTTATTATAACACATGTAAATATAGGCTAACAGGTACTAAATGGTGCAAGCATGGCATAAGCTGAACACATGTCACTGCTGTGATGTTGATGAAAACAGGTGGCATGTCTACGTGTCCGTAGTAGAAGTCCTAATCTTGAATTACCTAGTTCAACTATTTCTTATAAAGATTTTCTGATAAGCTGATTATCAATTCCACATGAAATATTAGGGACTTTATTGGGGGAATTCATTCCAGCAATAGCTTTGGAGGTACCAGCCTTAAGGCATGGCTTTTTGCCTGTGGTTGTGATCTCTTAAAAGGGTAGAGAGAAGTCATGCACATTCTCTTGGGTTGTGAAGATTAGAGTCAGGTGGCATGAAGCAGCATGTGGCCAGTTCCCAGCTCCCTCAATCCCATGAGTCTGTTCTCCCCAGCACCCCTCAATAATTGATATATATATCTATATATGCATATACATACATATATATCTTTGTGGTTCTTGCTGTATCTGGCACCCAAGTGGGGCCCAAACCCACAACCCTGAGGATAAGAGTCTCATGCTCTACTGACTGAGCTAGCTGGGCAAACTTAGACATGCATGGCTTAATCTTTGAGACAAGAATATGCTAGTGGCTGGATATCCTGTCAATAGGACTCAGAAAATGCAAGACAATGTTGAGACCCACACTTTCAAACTGCTAGTAAAACTACAACAATTGAGATAATATGGCACTAAGCACAGGCATATAAATTGACAGAGTGAACCAAGAGCCCGGCACCCGTACAGGCATGGTGGATTGAGACAATTCATTGCTGCAATATTGGTTTTGTCATGTTTAACAAATGGTGCTGGGACAACTGGCTATCTACACACAAAAGAACAATATTGACCTCCCAGTTCACACTCTATACAACATTGTCTCAAATTGAATTAAAAACTTAATGTCAGAAATCAAATTATAAAACCTTCAGAAGACAAAATGAAATGAATCTTTATTGTCTTGGATTAGATAACAATTTCTTAGCTTTAACTTCAAAAACAAGCAACCAATGGACAATAGATCAACTGAATGTCATAAAAATTAAGAACATTTGTTTACCAAGAAACCATGATTCACAGAATAAGAGAAAACAGTGGCAAAGCATGAATCTGATAAAGAAATTGGCCCAGAATATTTAAAAAGTTCATATAGCTCAACAGCAAGAAGAAATCAACTGACTTTCAAATGGACAAAGACCTAGATGAATTCAACAGAAAAGAAATCCAAGCAGTTGAAAAGCACACAAGAAAATGTTCAGACACCATTAGTCATGAGCAAAATGCAAATCAAAATCTCTTTGATAAGCAATATAAAAATATAAATATAAAAAAATAAACCTGTCTGTGAGTATGCAGAGAAACTAGAATCCTGAAACACTGTAAAATAGAGTGACTCCTTTTTTATCCTTCCAAATTTCATTTCCTGAGAAGCTGCAATAAATGATATTAAGTAAGGACAGACGTATAAATCAAAAGAACAAAACCAAACAGAAAAAGCCTTATATCTATCTTTTGTTTAATAAAGTTTCCTCACAACCCTGTAGGCTCAGTCCTAGGTAAAGCTCATGAAAGCATGTATCCTCACAAAATCTTCACATGAAGAAGAGTCACAGTTCAGAGTTATTCAAAATAGTAGAAAGTGGAGCCAACCCATTCAAATGATGATAGGGCAAATAAAATGTGCTATATCTACATAAAGGGTATCAGTCAGCCATAAGAGTGACATATTGATACCTGCTACATAATGATGGTCATGGAAATATTATGCTAAGAGAAAAATATCAAACACACATGACCACACATTGCTTGACTCCATTTATCTGAAATACATGATAATAGGCGACTCTGAAGAAGCAGAAAATAGATTAGTAGTTGGCAGGGTCTATGAGAGAGGAGGAAGGGAACTGCGAGCTAAAAGCCAGACAATTCAACACTTGTTTAGGTAAGAGTACTACTGAATTTTACAAAATTGCAATAGACCCCAGAACTCAGCACAGCTGACGCCATGATGGAAGTGCCATTCAGACCTGAGAAGCCAGCATGCAGGCAGCATCACCTGTCAAGATGAAAACAAAGGCCTAATCCGTCAAAGTCCATTGTTCTGGAAAAGTCTCCAAACGTCTAACCTTGCTTTGGGGTTCTGCAGTTCTGCTTCTGGCTAACTGTTCTTGTTAACTGAAGTATGTCAGGATGTGTTTTTTTGTGCTTACTAATCCCTGAGAAAGGGACTACACTGGGATCCCAAAATCCAGTGTGGTCACTGGATGGCTAATAAAGATTTCCTATTGGCTTGACCTCTTGTCCAGGTAGTCTTCTCTGGTGACTACCTCACAACGAAACAATCAGTCATGGAAGTTATCAATAATTCTTTTGGAAAGATATTTATGAATAAATTAGAAAGATAGAGCCTTCCTTCTCCTGGGCACTGTACTGCCCCAGAAAGCCTGTGCTAGAGAAGAGACCCCATGTCAGGAAGTCTTACTGAAATGAGGTTGTTTTTCCTTTACTCAATTATCTCTATTTATTGTAGATAATGTTATCTTGAGTGTCTGAGGTTTAATTATTTAACTCAAACTTGTAAAACTCAGTTCAACACATTTTATTCTACAAAAGTCTTTGGCCCTACTTCTTGTGGTAACTTTATTCAGTCTCAGAGTTTTAGATAACATTTTCTGAGACTGTTTAAGCAAAAATACCAAGGAGTCATTACTTGATCTTTCCCATCATTAAGAAATGTTACCAATTCTACTTTCATCACATTTCCAAGATTAGACTGTTTTTCACCTTCTCTACTGCTGCCACACTGACCCACCATCCCTGATGTGGGAGGTCCTTCTGTACATGTGTTGCTTTTATTGGTTGATGAATAAACCTGTTTCTGCTAATGACTTAGCAGAGTAAAGTCAGGTGGAAAATCCAAACAGAGATATACAGAGAGTAGGCAGAGTCAAAGAGACACCATGTGGTTGCTGAACGAGAAAGACACTGGAAAATCTTACTGGTAGGCCACAGCCTTGTGGCAATACATAGATTAATAGAAATGGGTTAATTTAAGATATGAGAGTTATCCAGGTAAACGCCTAAGCTATTGGCCAAGCAGTGCTGTAATTAATACAGTTTCTGTGTGATTATTTAGGTTTGAGTAGCTGGGAAACAAAAGAGCAATCTCTGATTACACATCCCCTCCCACTGCTGCC
>LOEQ01002393.1:40346-54063 GCA_001685075.1 Bramus lutescens | reverse complement strand
TCTCTCTCTCTCTCTCTCTCTCTCTCTCTGTGTGTGTGTGTGCGTGTGTGTGTACAGGTTCTGTAAGAGTGCAGTGTGTAGAGGCCAAGGGACAACCTCAGGTGTTCCTCAGAAGCCATCCATCCACCTTGTTTTTGTTTTTGTTTTTTAATTTTTTTCCTGAGATAAGTAGGGCTGGCTGAGCAGAAGCTCCAGTGATCCTCCTGTCTCAGCTTCTCTAGTGCTAGGGTTCCAAGTACGCACCATCACATCTATCTCTATGTCCCTGTGGTTCAGGTCCTCACGCCAATATTCAGGTACCTTTACTTACTAAACTCTCTCCCCAGACTCTAGAAATTCCTGTTTTAATAAAAACACTTTTTTCAATCTCAAATATGCAATTGCAGGTAGACTTCCAAGGAATGAAAGAGAGTAAAGCCACAGTGCTGGGATTGAAGGCAGCGGGGAGGATCATCCCTCTTGAGATTTCCTTTTCCCGCCTGTACCACCCCTTAAGGAAACTAAGCCCCTCCTACACCAACCTTTTCTGTGTCACAAATGCAGAGCCTGTATTAGGCATGTTGCATATCCTACACAAGGTCACCCAGACTCCATTCTTTCCCCACAATGCCTCCAAGAGACCCAGTGTATCATGGGAGAAAAGCTAACCTCCAAGCACCCAGTGTATCATGGGAGAAAAGCTAACCTCTAAGCAGTGGCACTTCCATGCTCTGAGCTTCAGGGCCATGGGACACTGTTGATGTTTCTATTATGTCATCCTTCCCCCTTCCCCCATCAAATAATGACAGAAATACTTTACAAAGAAAACTCAACAAGACTATAAGGGGAACCCCAGTCTGAAACTTATATACAATGGGCGCAGACCTGAAAAAAACTGTCTGTTAATTAAGTCAGTTAAGGAAATGTGGTTTAAAGGGATCACAAAAGCAAGTATTTTGGATGTAAGTCTTTATTCCTTCATGTTCTGGGATTTCAACCCTCCATAGCCTGGGGTTTCCCAAAGGGAAGAATTACCAATGTCTTTACCTGTTCCAGAAGATGGAGGAGTGACAGATCCCGGACTGTCATCTTCGGGCTCTGAGACGGTGACAGTGGGGACTGTATCAGGACTTGGCTTCAGACACAGGTCTTGCTTCTCAGGGGTCATCTCCTGGGTGGAAGTCATGCCAGAAGGTTCGATCTCCGTTAGGGTAATCTTGACAGGGGCAGAGACCAGAGGTACTCTGTGTTGCTCATCAGAGAGATCATCTATGTAAGGAGCAAAGGTAGATTCTTCAAATAAGTGGTCCTTGATGATTTTTCCCTCCACAGGAACTGGTTGGTCAAGTGTACTAACCCCTTCTGGTTTTGCAGAGATTTCCGTGCCCTTGTCTTTTAAGTCCAAGTCTTTATCTTCTAGCCCCAGGTGAGGCTGCTCCTGGCCTTTTGTTTCCTGTGGCCTGGTTATGTCAATGTATTTGTAGGCTTCTGCTTTCATCTGGTCCAGGGGGTCAGCTAGGGTTTTGTCCACTTCGGTGGACTCAGCAGGAGTCATCTCTATTCCAGAGTCAGAACTCAATAAGCCATGCGACTCCATCCCAGGCACTTCTGGTAAGGAGGGTCCGGGGGTCCCCAGTTCCTCAGGGCTCTCTGAAGTGGTGATGTGGCCATTTTCCTTCTGAAGAATTCCTGTAAAGTATGCAGGGTCCTCCCGAGGTGGACAACGGATGTCAGAAATCAGTGATGTGTAACAAGCCCCTTCTCCGTCTTTTAGTGTTGAGGCGGAGGAGTGGTCCAGGGCATCAGGAACAGCTGCCACACCTGTCAATCAAAATAACAGCAGACCATGAGTAGGCTGCTTGGCTGGAGGTTTCTCTCTTGCCTAATCTACCAGCTGACCCTCACTGAGAAAATACAGTATCCTTTCTCAAGACCTTGGAGCCCCAGCATGCTAATTTTCCTTGTCTACCTGATAGTATACAACTCTGCTAATTTCCAGGCAATAGACCCCAGCAGTTCAGTGACTTCAGCATCTACTAACTACCATAATAAACTGACTTCATCAACTCAGTTTGTTAGAAAAGAAACTCTCATCACATTCTATATTCTTAATAACAGCCCTTGAAGTAGGGTGGGAATGGAAGGGATGCCAGTTTGTGAACAGTCCATGGCGTAGACAGCTGGGAAGGGCTTGCTTCTGGAGGCTCACAGATCTGTGCTTCAGAGGACTCTAGAGCCTGTCCTTCTCCTCCAGGGCTCCTGCTGCTTTCAGATTAAGCCCGTCATCCATTGTCTATGGGAAAATGTGTGCCTAGTTTGGAGTCTCATCCCAAAGTGTCATTAGCTCAGTAGAATGTGTCTATAGTTCTCCAGTTCCCCCTTGCTGCTTCTCTGCATGTTTGCTCCCATTGAACTCATTTGCTTTCCAGATTGTAAGCTCTTGACTCCTCTGGCTCCTACAATCTTTCCTCTGCCTCTTGCAGAATTCCCTGGGGCACAGCCTAATGTTTGGCTTTGGGTCTCTGCAACGGTTTCCATCAGTGGCTGGGTGACACTTCTCTGATGATTATGCTAGGCTCCACTCTGTGAGTATAGCAGAACATTATTAGGGATCATTTCGTTGACTTTTTTTTTTTGCCAGTCATGTTTGTTCTAACCCAGGTCTCTTGGGCTATTGGTCCTGACCCTGCTGACCTTCAGGGAAGGGCACCCCTCTCATGGTGTAGGTGTAAGGTTGGACTCATCAGTGGTTGACCACTCCCATGATTTCTGAGTCACCTTTACCCCAGCACATTTTGTAGGCAGGACAAATGACAGGCCAAAGGTTATATGGCAGGGTTGGTTTCCAACTCCCCCAACTTAAAGTTTTGCCTGGTCACAGGAGATGGCCAGTTCAGGCTAAATAACCCCTCCTGCTAAGAGTCTTAGCTAGGGTCACCCTTGTAGGTTCCTGGGAGTTTCCATTGCACTGGGTTTCTACCTCACCCCCAAAGGCCCCCTTTCCCAGTCATCTCTTCCAGTACTGTCTCCTCCATTCCCCTCTCCCAACGTGATCCCTCCTGTTCCCATTCTCACCAGCCCCCAGTCCCCCAGCGGAATCTATTCTACTTCCCCCAGCAGGAAGATCCAAGTGTGCCGCCATTGATCAGACCCTACCCCTACCCACACAGGTAAATAATTTATTCCAGCCATATTACCTCTCTTGTCCCTGTTACTCTCCTTTCCCCATCCCCCCTTGTACAGATTCCCTTCTTCTTCCCAGCAAACTTGCTCTCTATTTTCATATTTTAAAAATCCCAATGAGTTTCATTAGAGTTGCGTATGGGTAAGAAGTTGTTTACAAGAGCGTGGGCACATTGCCAGTGGCATGTGCCTGAAACCCCAGTGTGGTGGAAAGGGGAGATAGGTGGATCCCAATGGCTCTTGGACCACCCAGCCTAGACAAGTGAGGGGAACCGACCCTCTTGAGCCAGTCCTCTTCAAATACCATCACATTGGTTATAGATGCAACATATAAATGTTGTAGGGGTATGACATTCAGACCACAGCTCTGATGGTGCCTGCAAAATCACATCCTCCTGTTGCTCTCCTCCTCGTTCTTATAGCATGGGGTTGATAGTGATCACCCACTGTATGGCTTATTCTTACACAAGTCCATGGTACCTTGTGATAACTTCTCAGCTCTTGGAGTTGGAGGCTCATGACTGGCACATTATACTGTGTAGTCGGCATTCTATGCTGATGAATGAATGAATGGATGGATGGATGGGTAGGCCAATCAATCAATCAATGACTAGACTCATGGAATGAAGAAGCTACTAAGATCAAAGTGAAATGAATGTAAGCAAGCTACAAAGAGCACATTCTAGCCTTGCACTTAGGAAACAGTGAACAAATGTGAGTTATCTGAAAATGGAGCATATGTGACCCCACTAGATAGTCTGACAAAAGGAGGAACCTCTACTTTGTGAAAGGCTGGATGGCACAACCATAGGGAGCCACTCTGATTTTTTAATTGAATGACAGTCACAGATCACTGCAATCTGACACCCAATGTCCTTACTTCATCCTTTCCTGTAAAACAGAATCAATGCAATCATCCTGGGGGCAATGCCTCAGAGATTGGAGGCTCCCAGATACACCCTGAAAGAAGTGATGTAGGTGGGTCTTCTGTCTATGTCTTACTTTCATTGGTCAAATAAAGAGACTGCCTTGGCCTTTGATAGGACAGTAGCTTAGATAGGTAGGTGGGGTAGACAGAATAGAATGCTGGGAGAAAGAAGCAGAGTCAGGCAGACGCATGAAGCTCCGGTTCAAGATGGACGTGGGTTAGAATCTTCCTGGTAAGCCACGACCCCGTGGTGATACACAGATTACTAGANCTTAAATGAATACAATTTGTGTGTTGTTATTTCGGGTGTAAAGCTAGCTGTGAGCGAGCCGGGCGGGATGAAAAGCAGGCCAGCCCGCCATTCCCATCACTACAAAGAAGGGACAGAGAGTCCAGATCACCATTAGTAGTGTTTGAGAATGCATATAAATAGAACTAACAATGGAGAGGACTCTCCTCCCTGAAATCCTGACCCAGCCTGCTTGGTCTTACTCAAAGGCTCTTAATCTTAATGAGAAGGATTGCTACCCCACTCGAATACTGCCAGCCAGGGGGAGCAGGAAGTGGAATAGTCAGTGTGAGAACCCCAGCACTCACAACAATTACGAAGGTTATAGTTCCAAATACCAACAATCCAACAGGTTAAATTTCCTCAAAACAAAACTCCTAAATGTCTGAAATTTAAAAAAAGAAAGGAAAAATATCCAGAATCAGTCCTAAAGAGTTACAAAGCCAAATTCTGAAACCCTAGACAAATTCCCTAAGTCACAATTCCCACTGAGCAGAATTGGTTCTACATGAGGGTTGAGAGCTGAACGGCTAGGGAAGAAGCAGAGTGTTTTCAGTCATACACAGGATGCTTGAGTGCATGACTACTTGCTAATACATTTTATTTTTTATTTTTTTTAACTGAGAGAATTTCCAGGAAAGCCCATGTGGGTGTCTCAGTGGAATAGCTCTACCCCACAGAAAATAAGTGTGGACATCTTCTCTGTGGAGAGACATGCCCCCCCACAAAGAAATCTAACAATAGAGATTCATTGTGATGTAAGGTATCAAAATATTGTTAAAGGTAGTCATGTAAGCCTGCTGAAGAGATTACTACTGTGTAATAGCCTATAATCAATCTCTGTAATATACTTTTTCATGTGTTGAATTTTGTGATTTTTCTTTTATTTCAAATTGTCAGCATGCATATTATAATTTGTGATACCACATATTTATAACTTCACATCAATTCCAGAATTACTCATATAAATAATGTATTGTGAGTTCCTTTGTTATTTTCTAGTGTTTGAGAATTTCATATATGACACCTGTACTTCTCCCCTCCCCACTCCTTCTGTGTCCTCCCACTGCCTCTCAAATTCATGACCTCTTCTTCTTCATTATTATAAATATATGTGTATGTTATATAATATGTGTTATATAATATATCATGCATTATGTAACACACATACATCTATCTACCTTACACACACACACACACACACACACACACACACACGTGCATGTAAGTAGGAATGACTGGGATGACCTGTAATACGGCTTGTTCCTGGAGAAATTGATTCTCTCTCATCAGCATGTAGATGCTTATTTAGGGGCGGGGCCCCGTGAGATTTACCCCATCCATATTAACATGTCAATTGGCCTTGTCATTGTGTGGGTCCTGCTTAGGCAACCACACGGCTAAGATTTCATGGGTGTAGCTTGCCATTAATTCATAGAAGCCACTATCTCAGGGCAGGCATCCTGGTCCTCTATTCCGACAGTCTTTCTGCCCCCCTCTTTCATGCTGGTCCCTGAGCTTCACCTGTAGGGCTCTGGGTAGATGTGTCAAATGGAGCTGGACACTCCACGGTCAATTACTCTCTGCATTTTGGCTGCTGGTGGATTTCTGTTACAGTTTCCATCTGCTACCAAAAGGATCGTCTTTGGTTCAGGGTGAGAGCTCCACTTATCCGTGGCTATGAAGGTAAGTGTTTAGAATGCAGGTGGGAATCATTCTAGTTCAGGAAAGCGGCAGCAGTAGGTCTTCCCGTACGGTTCGTGACTTCTCCAGCCAGGAGTAATTGGCTGCGTTTACAGGACCAGACGTGAGCTCTTTCCTGTTGAGCAAGTCTGAAGTCCAATTAGATGGCTGTTGGCCACCTACCCTCCCCTGTGATAGAAATAGCACTATCACACCCGTGGGAATATCTTCCTATTCCAGTCATTATTACAGTTGTAGGTTTTACAGCTGGGGAGAACTATTGATTGTTTTTTTCCCCTGGGGCAGCTTGCATAGAATCTGAAGAAATTAGGAGAGCTAGTTCTCAGGGGGGAGGCTTTCGGGTCCGTGCCAATTTGATTTCTCCAGGCCTGTGTCCAAAGTGTATGCTGTCTTCAGACTTGGGGTCCAACTCTTTAAGTTCTGGGAAGCAATTAAGCAGTAGCCTCTACTATTTCGGGCCTCTTCCTCTGCATTGTCCCGCATTGTCCCAGCAAAAATTTCCCCACCGCTTTCCTGTGTCCTCTTCATAGCTCCTGTCCCCACTCTGACCTTCTCTAGGGATCCCCAACCCCATGATCCCTTTTGACTTTCCTTGTTTCTGCCACCACCTCAGGATCTACACTCAGGACCTAAAGTTTTCTTTTTGTTTGATTGGGGTTTTTTTTGCTTTGTTTTTTTTTTTTTTCTGGAACTTCTGTAGTTTTATTTTAAAATCTATGAGCCATGCAAGTTGCTTTTGTCTGCATGTGAGATGAGAATCCTCTCCCTCTTGGGTGCTCAGTTTCTCTGGAACTATTTTTTTCTTTTTCTCTCTTTTTTCTTATTAGAATTAAAAAAAAACAATCCAAATTCCCACTCCCTCCCCTCCTCCCATTCCCTCCACACACCCTCCCTCCCCACCCCCATCTAATCCTAAAACAGGGTAAGGCACATTGCTTTTGGAGGTCCAAGGCCTTTCTTACTACATCTAGGCTGAGCAAGGTATACATCCAAAGAGAATAGGTTCCCAAAAAGCTAGTACATGCAGTAGAGATAAATCTAGTGCCACTATCAGTGGCCCCTCTGTCTGCCCCAGCCATGCAAGTGTTGACTACATTCAGAGGGACTGGTTTGGTCATGCAGAGCAATCTTCCAGTCTCACATCATCGATGGTGTGCGTTTTTGTATGGACTTATACGGATTTTTATGACAAAAGAAAGAAAAATCAGAAATTCCTTCTCTCATGCTTCTGAGCTAGGTCTGGAACGAGTATTAAAGAAGCCTCACCGAAAAGGTGCTCAGGGTGTTTTGTTTTCCGGATCCCTGGTCTGCAGAAGGTATGCAGACTACTTACTAGCAATGATTCAAACAAGGCTTCTGTTTAAATCCCCTGTTTCTTAGTGCTGCTGCCAGGGCTGGGATCTAATTCAGTGTCAGTGCTGTCCTGGTGGTGTATCCTTGGGGCTGCTTATAAATCTCTTGATTAACTTGTCTGCAATATGCAAATCCTGTCTCCTGGTTCATCTTGCAATTCACTGTAGTTTGGGTCTTTGTTCTCCTGCACACACAGCCTCCGTTCCTGCCTTATCCTCAATACCTCAAAAGCAACTTTTAAAATCTTCTTTTAAAGGCACAAATTTTAAAGGTGAAAGCAAAGACATTAGTTGACTACATGTTTAAACCGGAGAAGTGTTATTCAATCCAAATATATTGATTACCGTGTAAACAAGAACAGGTTTAATGTGTAGGCAGTGTAAAAATACTCTGAGAAAGGGCTCTAAGCTTGATGATTATTTTATCCTGTTTTCCATTTGAGACCCCTAGGCCACACCTTCAAAGAAGGAGCAGATGCACAGATACTGGCAGCTTTGAGAGACTCTTCTTCTCGGGCACTGTGGGAGGCAGAGAGCTTAGGCACCTTGTGAAGCTCTTTGGGGCTTGGCGCCCACTGCTCTACCATGCTGTGAGTTGCAGGCAAGGTCTTGAGGATGCAATTCTGCCAGGCTTGCCAGGGAAGGCGGGNNNNGCTTAACCAGCTCCCTGCAAGTGTGTGTGGTTCTGAATGCTTCTGGTAATCCTGAACACGGAGACTCAGACCTTTTCTTCGCAGGGAACTCAAGTGTTTCAGTGAAGTTGCAGAAGAAAAAGTTAATAAAACAAAACAAAAGACTGAATAGCCAGAGTCCCAGCTTGGGCCCTTGTCTGGTGGCCAGGGCTGTTCTGTAATAGAATTACTGTTTAGGAATTTTCCAGTGTTGGCTCCAGGCAGAAGATATTTGGGTAATGAAAAGAGGGGAATATACAAGTGGGCCATGGGAGCAAGTTGGAAAAACACCCTCCATGCAGTGTTTTAGGATTCCCCCTAAAGCTAGGCCGAATCGGATCCTGTGTAGTGTTAGGGAAGACTAGGCTGAGAACCCAAGGAGTGTCTCCAAGCCCGTAGGCTTTCTGGGAACGGCCTATATTTGACAGGTCAAAAATATTCTGCTTGAGGACTGATTTTCCCCAGAAATTGACAAAGGGCCTCAAAGCCTGTTCACGGTGATCTGCAGGCTTCCAGCCAGGGCGTTTCTGTTGATCTGGATACCATCTATAGTCTCACATCCATGGTGCTTGCTTGGAACATTTTAATAGCCAGCCTGGGTTTTTGGCAGATTTTTTTTTTCTGTAAGCTTGAGACTTAAGGAATTGAAATTTGAGAGCATCACTGTGTCTTGGAACTTGGAATCAGAAACGGTATTGGAGATGATTTGCTTTCTTCTCCTCACCTGGTACACTGAAGAAGGAAATTTAACATTTGTAAATGACCACTGGGTGTTGTAACTAGAAAAAGCTGTTTGCACAGATGACGTAAGCAGTTGATTTGACCAGAGTTAAAGAAGCCCCGTCTTCCTTTTGCTCACGCTTGGTTGTATTTTCTTCTTTCTTTTCCTTTCTCTTCTTCCCCCCTCTTTCTCTTCTCTTCCCCAGTTTTTCACCTCTCCTTTCTTCCCTCCTTAAATACAGATCATGTCCAGCATGGTGAGAACTATTCAGGGGTGGGTACCCCCCAGTATTCTCAGAGCTTCCACTAAAGGAGCTGTCTCTTTGCTGAGTGTGGCAACACCCTTCTTCTCCTAGGCTTACCCTTCTCTTGCTCTTAATCTTCCCACAGGAAGATTTCTGCAGAGCTTAATATGCTACCTAATCGTCAGGTGAACGCACGCTCTGTTCTCAAATTATAATTTACTAATCATTTCTTCCCTGTGGCTTTTGGATCCCTAAATTCTGGGAGAGGAAACTCATCTGTCATCTTTGGTACCTTTTCTGCTTGACTTTTCACAGCCTTCCTTAGGTAAGAATCTATTCTACAATCCTGGAAACAACTCAGCTATTTCCTGCTCTTTAATCCAATGCCAATCCTAACTACTGTTTATAACCCTGTTTACGTCATGGGTATTGATGTTTTCATATTGGTAAATATCATAGATTATTTCTTTGGGCTTTGCGACAGGCTCTGAGGCAGGCCATTCATTCTCGGCTCCAAAGGTAGCTTTAGCACGAGGATGCCTCCCTCCTGTCTTTGGAATTCAGGATCAAGGTTGTTGTGTTTGTTTCTCAGTGCACAAGGACTCACTTGGAGCTTGAATTGGCTCCTTCTTTCCTTTGGGACTAACTAGAATGGCCTGCACCTTTCCCTACCTGAGAGACATTTCCCCTAGTAGCATGGGGGCTCCTTTCTGGTGACACAGATATTCACCTTAGCCCCTGGTGCTCTCTGTCTCCACCCTTGTCAGCCCATCCATTTCTCTTGCTGCTGCAGAACTCATGTGTGTGCCCGGTGGGTCCTTTGGGGCTTAGCATCCCTCGTGTGTTTTATTTTACTCACTGGCTTACTCCCTGAGCACCATTGTCTGAATTGTCATGCATTTTGGACTCTGTTCCAGATTGTCAAAAGCATGCTTTCAACCGAACAAACGAAAAGAACGAAAACAGCTTCGGCCCTTTTACTTTATTCTCATTACCCATCCCAGCAGGGAGGATGGGAAAGAATGCATCCTCTAGGTCCTGAAAGAATGTCTAATATTCGTCCTTTCTCCATAAGTTACACAGCTTAATCCTTGCTTTAGACATTTTTCTTTCTTTCTTCTTTTTCCTTCGAAATAAACTGGGCCTAATTGGAAAAAGCTGAGAGAGCTAAGCAGAAAAGAATAGAAAACATTTACAGAGCTTGGAGGTGCATATTGAATGGTGCAGGAAATTTGCATATGGATTACTTGGTGAAAAAATAAAAAGAAAGAAACCTTCTCAGCCCATTAGTTACTGCGATGGACTCCCACTGACTAAAGTCCAAGAGCTTTGCCTTGTTTTCTCCAGCTGTTCTTTTCTGTAATCATTTCTCCTTGGCCACAGGACAGCTATTCTGTTGCTGCTCCCTCCTCCCAGTACTAAGGAGAAGACAAAATAAGGGATGTCAAAATACGGAATGCAACTGTGCCTACGGCATGTGTAGGCTACTTCTGGTTTAACCTGTACTGTATCCTCATTTCTGAGAGCAGCGCTTCTTCAGCCTGGACATTCTTAAGCCACTTTTTCTGTCTTTGCAGGTCTGATAAGTGGCACCCCGTAGATTCCTCCCTGGTGCCTCAGTTTCCCTAAGTGCAAAATGGAAGGTAGTGTTTAGCAGCAGTTTAACTGGAGATGGAAAAGAATCAATGAATATTTATAAAAGTAAATTCAATTCCTGGAATATAAGATTCCACAGAAATTCAAAGCATAATTAAGGTAAAGAGAACAGATTAGTGTTAAATATATGTGTGAAACACATTTTACATTTCCTTCCAACAAAGGCTGAATTTCATTTACTCCAAGTGAGGGGGGGAAGAAGAGGGGAAAGTGGTATTGTGAATTAGGCTTCTAAATTTGGATTTTGATATGTTGATTAGTATACTATAGACATAAAGTAGTAACATGCTGACATTTCTCAGCAAGTGTATGTGTGTGTGTGTCTCTCTCTGTGGGGTAGAAAAGGGACATATATAATAAGCAAATGTAATTACCATTGGCAATATTCCTCCAGGAGAGACAACAGAAAGAACTAGAGACAGAATTGTCATCAAAAAGATACTTTAAACTGCTTTTTAATCCATGGAAACATCACTAAACATGGATCAGCTCTTTACATTGCAAGTTGAGGCAAGATCCTTTATATGAAAAATATTAGATACTGCCTGCAGAGAAAATCTGTGTAACTGTGTCATTGTTTCAGGGAGCAGCAGAAGCGATCTCTTTACAAGGCTTCTCTGAATTGCTAAGAGGTCTGGAAATCAATATAAAGATCCAAAATCAGTATTGGCCAGCCCAATTCAAGCTCTCCACGAAGGCTCGGAAGCTGTTGAAAACAAAGATCTGTGAAATAGTGACAACAGAACAGGGAAGAAGCTTTCATAAAGAAAAACCTTTGCACACCATGGAGCCCCAAGTGCCACCCAGGCATTGATCTTCAGCACAGTCATTACATACTTGGAAGGCACCCCTTCCAGTCTGAGTCCATGTAGTTTTCCTGGCCAAGGTCCTGTGAAGCAACGGAATCTCTCTTTAGAGTATTAAAGACATAGCTAAACCTTGCAATGAGAGGTACTGTTCATCAGAGAATTGTTTAGCTGATATTACTGAGTCCCAGAGACAATGAAGGAATGATAAATCTCTATTCCCAGCTAAGAATACCTGAACCAGAAACTACTTAGGCAACAATCACAATGTAATTGTTTTTGCTTTTGGTTTTTCAAGACAGGGTTTCTCTGTGTAGCCCTGGCTGTCCTGGAACTAGCCCTTGTAGACCAGGCTGTCCTTGAACCCACAGAGATCTTCCTGTCTCTGCCTGCTAGGATTAAAGGTGTGCTCCAACACTGCCTGGCTCACAGTTTAATTTTTTAATGCAAAATATCTGAGCTGTATGTAGTTTGAGGCTGCTTGTTTGTTTCCTGGCTGTCCAGAGCCTAACTAACCCCACATAAACTTCATTAATTAAAACACTGCCTGGACAATCGCTTAAGCATTTTGCTAGCTAGCTCTTATATCTTAAATTAACCCATTTCCATTATTTTATATTTTACCATGAGGCTCGTGATTTACAAGTAATGTTCCTGGGCATCTGTATCCTTCAGTGGCTACATGGATTCTCTTCACCTCTGTCCACTTTCTCTCTATGTCTTTTCCAGCCTGGCTATATTCTGTTAAGCCATTGGCCGAACACAGCTTCTTTATTAACCAATGGCAATAAAGCATATTTGTAGCATATAGAGGAGAATCCCTATCAGCTGTCTTCATTTTAGGTCCTCTGGGACCTCACTGTGCTCAGGTTAGACCCTCTGGGACATCATCACTGTAACAGGCTGTTGCCTGAGAACAGGTGTCATTAGCATACTTTCAGAAAACTTTAGAGATGTGGACTCAGGCCCCACCCATACCTTCTGAATCAGAGCAGAAGAGTTAATGGAAATAAAAATCCAGCCATTGCCCCTGGATACCACTTTGTACATTATTGCTTCAGGTCTGTGGGACATCTCCATACAATGATTGCTACATAAACTCTTAGCAGTTGATTGGTGATCACTAAATAAATGATGAATCAGAGTAGTTTTGGCATTTGGACAGGATTGACCCATTGCTGCCTATCAAACACAGATTGTATACATTTTTATGCATTGGACCTCTGGCAGATTCCATACACTATGGTTAGGTTCTGGAAACAGGAATGATTGTGACAGATCCAGAACTCAGAAGTGAGCCATTCAGCAGATGGTTAGGAAGGAAAGGCCCCAGCAGAGAAAGTGGAGTCTGTAGACTGAGCCTTGTTCAGAATTCTGGTTAGTGTCAGTGTCCACCCCACCCCACCCCCTGCCCTCCCCCAAACTATTCTCTGGAAGGTCTTGGCTCATGTGGGCACAGGTACACAGAAAAGCTGTGAGGTCCTCTGTTGTTTCCCAGTAGGAAGTACCCAAACATAGTAATAATTCCCCCTTCTGAACAAGCACATTTAAATAAAAACATGATTTTGTTTGGGGGGTGGGTACCAAAAGTTCAAAGGATTCACTCGTAGTAGAGGAACAATAGCATGACCCCAGGGAGCATATTGCCAAGAGCATCCAGACCTACCTTGTGGATTGCTGTTCTCCAGCTTGCCTTGGTCTGGGGGGACCTGTGGCTAGGCAGCTACTGGGTTTCCCTGATTGTCTTCAAGTCTGTAAGATTGACAGCCGTCAGACTGATCTTCAGGTCTTCAATAACATCCAGAAAAGGCCAGGGTGGAGTCGAATTTCTTAACTTGTGGGTTCTGCCTCCTCTTTTCCTTCCTTCCTTCCCCTTTCCTGTTGAGATTGCCTTTCCATCTCAGTCATTTTGGGTTTGAATTTGATTTGCATATCTAAACTGCTAATTATACCAATTACTTGTAGTGCTTCTGCTTTCTAAAAGAAGTCAGAAGCTGACCCCTTGCATTAAAGCCAGTGTCACTCTCCCCTGAAGTTTGGAGCTGTAGAGTTAGGTCCTTTTCTTGTGTTCTAAGTCTTATTCTCATATTATCTATTATCCATCTATCCATTCACCTATCTCTATTTCTATCTATCTATCTATCTATCTATCTATCTATCTATCTATCTATCTATCTATCTATC
>LOEQ01002393.1:26857-39272 GCA_001685075.1 Bramus lutescens | reverse complement strand
ATGTGGTTGCTGTGAATTGAACTCAGGACCTCTGGAAGAGCAGTCAGTGCTCTTCTTAACCTCTGAGCCATCTCTCCAGCCTGTCCATGAGGATCTTATAAGTATATATGTGTCGGTGACTAAATTTGACTGTGGAGACAAAGAATGCTTTTTTTTTTTAAATAAAAGAAGTATTTCAGCTAAGATCTAAAAGATGCATGGGATTTAACCAGCCAAATAGGAGGAAACCAATTTTCCCAGTAAAGGAAGGAAACAGCTTATGCAAATGCCCCAAAGAGCCATGTGCCTATGAGAAGCTATGGCTGGGGGAATAAGAGAGGTGAAGATGTATAACTGGAGGTTTTTCTCTCTCCCACTAGTTTTCAAATAAACACTCAGAGGCTCATATTGATTATAAAAGTTTGGCCGGTGGCTCAGGCTTATTGTTCACTAGCTCTTACAACTAAATTAACCCATTCTGTTATTCTGTATTTTACCATGAGGCTCATGGCTTGTTTGTTACCTCACATCTTGCTTCCCTGGCAGCTGTTGGCATCTTTCTGACTCCACCTTCTTTCTCCCCATATCTCTGTTTGGATTTCCCACCTAGCTGTATTCTGTTTTGCCATAGGCCAAAGCAGCTTCTTTTTAAATCAATAGCAAAAGAATATAATCACAGCCTACAGAGGGACTTTTCACATCAGGGGTGATATAGGTGCTCCTGGAGAAAGACCAGGGATATCAGGAAGGACCTCATGCACCATGGCAAGGTTTAAGGGATCTAGCTGAAAGAAACCTTTGGAGAATTTCACATAGAAGAGAACCTCATTGGATATTTTTTAAATTTTTCCTGAAATTGCTTCAGCAGTAACATGGCAGATAATCAAGTAAATGGGTCAAGGCAGCAAGAAAGAGAACACTGCTGTAGACTGGAGGAGGTGGGTGGTGTGCAACCCCAGCAGTTGACATAAATGGTGGGTGTTCATGCATGTGAGAATCTTGAGGATTTGAAAGGAAAGGTGGATGGGCAGGAGAAAGAGCATCCGGGGTGCTTTTCTGGGAGTGAGAAGCCAAGGTGGGGACAAGTTCTTGCTGAGGTTTATATTATGTCCTCTGATGTACTGTGGAAACCTTGGAGAAGAGACATTGAATAGATGATGGGCCTGGAGCTGCAGGGACTCGGGGCTTTCTATGCCAGTGTTAGTTATGATAGCCGTGAGGATTAGAATGCCATACACACGTGCCTCTTGTGCCCAACAGTGGAAACAGTAACAGGAACTGCATTTGCTTTTCAAGAAGCTGGCTTTGTCTCAAGTGGAATGAGAAGTACTGCAGCAAATATATATGTGGATCTCCCTGACAATTAAAATAAAAGAACATGTCTTCAGCTCCTGCTAGACTATGACAATATTTAAAACACCTTTCCTTTCTCCATGTAAAGTTTACTTTACAGTATGTGTTGGTGAAGAAAGGTCAGATTTTGCCACTATGGATGAATTGTTAGTAATCTCAAGAGCACTATTTTTATTTATTGATTGATTTTTTAGAGCAATAAGTATTTATGCTATATATAAGTTCATTGTTTGGCTGAGTGTACAACCTTAAGTCCTTCTACAATCATCTTGTTGATTCTTTCATCCCAGGTCTCACTTCGCGTTTGCTTCTTAGCAGCCAGTGTTTCTGAGTGGCTCACAGATGCACACCACATATTTTCCCCAAATTTGAGAACTATAGTTAGTTAAAAGAAAGATCATGCCAAGAACATATGGCTCACGGTACTTTCTAGTCATAGCTGATGGCTTAACTCTGTGCGTAGACTTTGGTAAGGGTACTTGGTATAATTTAGGCGAGCTAGACCTTTTGAATTAAATTCCTAATATTTTCATTGTGCAAAGAAAAAAAAACAGAAAAATGGAGCTGGCTATTAGAGCTCCCAGTTGTATTTTATATTGCCCTCCCCTCCAGAATTTGCATTCCCTTTGGAGGGAATAGTGCAGTCAGAGGTCATGATTCTCCTTGGTGCCCTGCTGTCTACCAGCTGGATCACTTGGGCAAGTTAACTACATCTCTAGCCTATGTACTCCTGCAGTGGTTTAAATGAACACTGTCTCGATAGGCCTGTGTATTTGAACCCTTGGTTTCCTGGTGGTAGCACTGTTCAGAGGAGATGGTGGACCTGTTGGGAAGTGTAGATTTGCTGGCAGAAGTACATTAGTGGAGGCAGGCTTTGAAAGTTTAGAGCCTTGTTTCACTTCCTGTTCACTCTCATTCTTCTTGCTTTTGGATGCAAGTGTGGTTGGCCAATTTCCTGCTCTAGCCATTTGTTGCTGTGCCTTCCCTACCGTTATGGATGCCTTCTTTAGCACCATTAGCCAAAATAAGCTCTCTGTTCTAAGTTATTTTTGCTCATGGCGTTTTGTCACATCAACAAAAAAAGTAACTAATACACCCCCTAACTTATTAAATACGATAAGTACTAGATAGTTTAGGTACATAACAGACGGTGATGCTGCACAGGCAGCATTGACTGTGAGTTTATATGTTAAGAACTTTCTTGCCAGCATTACTGGGGAAAGGTCACAGTTAAGTCTGGCAATGAGCTACACTAGCAGAGGAAAAGTAGCTTGAAAGCAATTGATCTTATTCCTTTTATGTTTTTGGAGAACGAGAAGCAAGGGTGGCATTCAGCAGCAATCAACTGCATCGTCTCACCGAACCTAAAGCATCAGAAGTGATGGGGTGTCCACATCCTCCTCAGACTTGACAACCTGGGGTAGAATCTCTCATGGTAAAAGGAGTCAGTTTCATGTAAGTGCCATAGCCAAGAGGATTGAGGTCCTCCCCCCACCCTTAGAATTGTAGGGCTCAAAGTTTGTTGCATGCATAGCACTGTCTTAATATCTCAGAGGTCAGGAAAGGAGTTCATAGATTTACTGATAGTTTTTGTTATTTTGTTTAGTTTTGTACACATTAATAAATCAAGGCACATGGCTGGAAGGGACAGGATGTGACAGCAATTCCCTCTATGACCAAGAAGAGAAGCTTCAGATACAGGATGGGGACCTAGAGTCATTTAAAATCAGAAAGAGGAGGTACAGCCGGTGGGAACCATGAAGGATTTTTCTGTTTGTCACGTGCCAGTCAGGCGTGCAGGGAACCACTCAGCCTTGAATGAAAAGGGACTAGGGGCACACACTGTGAGGCAACCAAGTGAGTGGTTTCCATGGACCAGTCTGAACTGTCGCAAGGGTGCTCAGTCCTAGGGCTGTGGAGCTGCAGGGGACATGACTCTGAGGTTTCCCTTTGTCACGCTACCAGGACCAAGGCAGGGTTCTGAGGCCATCCTCTCCATGTCTGCTTCTGCTTAAGTGGCTGTAGGTGGTTTTTAGCAAGAGCTAGGGAATTTCTGTTTAAGCAATACATAATGGAAATCGATGAGTTTATAGAAAAGCAAAGTCAGAAAGACTTTCGTGCCACTCTCTCCTTCCCACCCCCATCATGTGCTGGAGGTTCTGCATTTGAAAGTGAAAATACTTAAGACATAATTTTTTAATCCCATCTTTCCTGCCCACTTGTACTTCTTCCAAAGCTCATCAGGGCCAGATCTAGAATAGCAAGAGCCATTAAAAATTTGGCATATTGCACTCTGTTTTTTGGAATACACTCAGTGTGGGCCAATTTATGGTAAATTATTCTCTTCTCTTCTTGTGTGAATTTCCTCTTCTCTCTTGGCAATTTCCTGCTTGCTTCTACACCCCTACACAGATCTTAAACACAGCACACGTGTGAACATACGCGTGTGCATGAGAGCACACATACACACATGCACATCTGTTTTAGAGTCTGTGTGGAATATGTGCGTGCAAGTGTTTCAGCATGTGCCATGGCTGTATCCACAAGTACATATGCACATATTTTGCACCTTTGTGCCTATATGATAAGCAAATTGGCTTCAACAATTTGTCTCAGAGGCTTGTATTGCTGAATGTATGTTAGCATACATTCTGTGTGAACCCACAGACAGTTTCTCAGTCAAGAGATGACAGAATTCAGCAATCATTCTGCGAAACACCGTAGTAAATAAATGTATTGCTTAGCGCTGTTAAACCAAGCATGCCAATTCTTAATGAAGCTGAAGGCAAGCAGTGACATGTCTCATCATTACAATCAAAGACTATTAATTACTGGGTAGCCAGCTTCATTGCCAATGAGAAATTTGGCATGGAGGCTTTAATGACAAAACACTGTACTCCGAACACAGAGTCCCCAGCTATTATACGGTTAAGACCTGTGACCTAGGGTCTGAACTGCTGTCTTCCATTTAGAAAGGTAGACTGTAAGGTGGTTGACAGAATGGGAAATTGTCGGCCCTTTCCATTGGGGATTCTTGACTCAGGGCAACTCAGGGCAAAGTCCTAAAGTTATTTTTCTTCATGAGAAGCTCTGATGAGAGGCTGTTTCCTGGCATATTGCTGAGCATATTAGCTCAGTTTTAAAAGGGCAATTTAAAACAATTTCTTTTCCTTTATGCACGAGGAAGGCACACATTTATATGCCTTGAATTATTATTGATAATAATATGTTTCCCATGTGTTAGTGTATGCTTAGCTCAAATTTGGGAAAGGGTGTGGTAGGAAAATAGTCCATTGACTCTACCAGTATTGCTGAAAATTTCTGAAAACCTCAATAAAGGAGCTAATCCAGCACACACGCATGCACTCAAATAGAACACTATGTTGTAATTAGTATTTTCTCCACATGGATAGATATTAGTTTAACTGAATATACATTTTGCAGTAGTTCTACAGGACATTAACATCTAATATTTAAACCCCATAAATGCATTTTACAGCTTTTAATAGGTTAGCTATTTGATGTCATCTCAAGCAGTTACTGGCTCTCCCTAATTAAAAGGTCCTAATGAATTCACCACACAAGGAAGTCTAGGAAATCAATATGCTTTCTTACCAAGGGTTCCTTCTCTCCATTTCATTTAACATTTATTTAGCAAATCATGTATGATCACTTTGAGTATAAGCACCGTACTTTGCCGGCAATAAAAAGATTAGTAAGACTCAGTCCCTTGTCCTCATAATGCTCACAGCCAGCGAGGGAAAGGAACAATCCAGTTAGCCTGCTTCTGTGTGCTCTGGGAATAAGCTGGGTGGTAGGCACCTGAGGGGCAGATCCAGTATATCCTGCTTAAAACCTAGGGAGAGCCTCGCAAACGAGGAGGCTCCACACTGTGACCAGCAGAGGGCGATGCAAGGGTAAAAGCATGCAGAAAAAAAAGAAACTTGGTTAATTAGGGGAGTGCACTAGAGCCAGAGGGTTGTGGGGCGCAGGGAAGAGGGGAAGGGTCCTGTGACTAAGTGGTAAGGTTTAGGTCTCCTGACCCCTCTTCTCTTCTTTGACCTGCAGTCTCTCTAGCTCATGATATTTTTAACACCTTTTCTTTGCCTATTTCCCTCTTACTTCATCAGTCCATCTTTGCCTTCTAAATATTGAAATGTATATCTGAGGCAGAACTCTCAGAGAACATATAAAATGTATCGCCTAAAATATATCCCCATTGTTCACCACTGCTCTTTGGTACACAGAAAATCCCATAAACGTGTTGAAGCTGGCTGGGCTGTGGCAATCCCATGGGATGTACTAGGAACACAAGTGTAGGGTAGGATTGAGCCTACTGTTTCCCTGTGTCATCCACAGAGCCTAGGAAAATGCTGGATGTTCAGAAGCCCGGCAACAGCAAGCCCATTTGGAGAGCGGGGAGTTGGTCACTACTGATTGTAGGGCCACAGTAATTGGTCACCATTGACTTATATGTTGAAGTTTGAAAATGTCCATACCATAGAGTTGTGAAGTGTTTGAATGTTGCTTTTATTTGTTTGCTTTGTATGTATTTCAAAGTCTTGTGCTTGCATGCAACATGTGTAAGGAACAGACTAAATGGAGTCTTCAACACATACTAAGTATCACATATTCATGTATCACTGCCATGTTGGGAGACTGGATTTCAAACAAATAGTGGTGTCTGTGATTGCATGAAATAAGGAAAACCTGGGAGCATGGAGGGGTTGTAAACATCATTTTTGTGTTATTAGTGTTTGAATGTGCATCCATCAAGGGTAAAAATTACACCTAGCTATGTGGTACTTGGCAGTGCCTGCATAGAAAATTAAATAATTGCTTTTTAAATACATTTATACACAAATAATTATAATACTCATAAATATATGTGTTATCCTGGCATATATTCAAAGTGCATTTATTGTGCTCTTGTCATTCCCTGAAAAATATATGCTCTTGTGAACAGTCACAGATTGCATGGAGTTGGTGCCAGTAAATAAATATCGGAATCTCCACACAACCAGGTTTTCATTGTTTACTTGGTCAAAGAAATAGTAATTTGTTTGAAGTTATAATTTTATTACATTGTATTGTTACAACATAAATACATACATACATACATATACACATTTATGTGTGTGTGTGTGTGTGTGTGTATGTGCTTTTATTTGGTGAGGAGCTGGGAAGGGCTGCATCATACATCTTACATAGCTGTGTTTCTTCTACTTTGCCAGACTCCTTTTGTAGCTATGTATATAATGCTCGTGATGAGGTTCCGTTTGACCCCAATTCCTTTCAATTGTTATAAACCAGACTTGATAATTTCCATAAAAATTCAATATGGTTCAGTTGTTGGCACAGAAGTGACATATTTTTCCCCACATTTTCACGTGGACTCTCGAGTAATTTTCCCAGCTTCATCTAATTTCTTTTGCTGCCTCGTTTAGGACACCCTCTTTAACATCAACTGTTATTCATGGTCCAAAATGGTCAGAGGCAGTGAGTCGCCTTAAACCAATAAAAATCATACACATATGCTCATGTGGGTGACCTTTGTTTTATGCAGATTTCTTAGTAATCAAAAAACAAGAAGTGCAACAAGCCAGGAAGGAATTTATGAGCTGGTTAATAGATTCATTTTGCACACCAGAATAACAAGGAAGGAACAATGACTGGAATCTAGTACTGTTTTGGAAAACATTACTGAATGGGTTTTATATTAATTCTGCAAGATTTTTAATAGTTCCAGAAAGTCTCGATAAATGAGAACCATAGGCCACTTAGGATGAGTGACAGGCACACGCTGAATCGGGGACTCACTGAGGCCAAATGCCGTAGCTGCTTTTCACCTTCTGCTGCTGCTCTTAGTCAGACCTAAAGGGTTGCCATGGGCAGCTAAGAGCAGATCTCCGTAGATGCCAGGAGCCTCTGGAAGCCTTGCCTGAGTAGCCTTGAACCAAAGACAGTTTTAATGGTGACTTCCAGTGATTTTCCGACGAGGCCACTGTTGCTCTGTACAGAATGTCAAGTCACATTTTTCCTTTTTGCCGCTGAAGGTAACACAGACACCTGTGGATACAGAGCTGGGGACAAGAGGGTGACCGAGCTGTAAATGTGAGTGAGAATATGCAGAACGTGTCCTCTGTCTTCTTTGGACACTCACTGGTCTGGAGCAGAAGAACCAAGTGTCTCTTGGTAAACAAGACAGTGTTTTTCTAACACTTTCTGTAGACTATACTTTGATGATAGGGTTCATGAAGGATCCCAGACACTTACATCTCCAATTATAATCTCTAAGAGCATTGAACATCTATTGGCGTTACCTGGGAGACAGAACCCCAGGGGCTCACTCTTCCTCTGGAAGGCCCAAGACATTGGAATATGCATCTTGAGACTTCCATGTGATTCACGTGAACAAAAAGTTGAGAAGATTCTCTGGAAGGAAACTTCCAGAAGCGGATGTCAGCTGAGTGTATTCGTCAGAGTTCTTGCTGCTTCTCAGCTGTGTAAACTGGACCTTTTCACTTTCCTGGCCTCACTGTTTTAGAGTCACAGAAGAAATCTTACACCCTTTCAAGGCAAGCAGTTAATCCAAAGGGACTTGACCTCCTAGACTTACTCTGGAAGTTGCCCGGACTGTAGTCAGGGTATCAGAAATGTTTGCTGACTTTTCCATGGAAGCTTCTCATCTCTGGTGTCTCGGGTGATACGTTGAGATAGAAACTAGCACCTAATTCATTGACTAGTTCTTACTGCATATCACTGTGGCAGCCAACACTAATGGGATTAATTGCTCTTGACTGGTAGAAATGTAAAAGCACATACCTCCCAGGGTGATAAACACCAAGCCATAATTGAAATCAAATGTATATTTTTAAAAAGCCTGTCCAGCATCATAAACTCCTTTCTGTTTGGGTTGTGTTGATATTAGCAATGGTATAGAAACCTGATCAAGAGGGTTTGCTTTTATTACTGCTCTCAATACAAACTTGTACTTCTTGGCACTCCAAGTAGCTGATTAGAGGAAGGGATAATATTCAACGTGATTATTGGCTACACATATGGAATAAATCCCATTTTAATGGTGTATAATGAGCCTTTCATTTCTAGAACCTTACACAACAGCTTCTAATAGAAAGAGAAAGTAATATTTCAAATGTTACTGAATGTCAACAATCTGTAATCAAGCCAATATATATTGATGATGATTGCAGTCCAGTCTGATTCTTTAAATATGAGATAATTTTCTAAATTAGCAAAGTGATGCAATCTAAGGTTCTTTCGGTTTGTAGGAACTTGAAAATGTCTAATTAAAGTTTGTTACTTAAAACCAGCATTGGAGAGATTTTTCTTGGAGTGAGGCTTCATGCCATGAAGTATTTCCAAGGCCCATGAGATTTCAAGTTCTCTCTCTGAGAATCTAATGCCCTGATCTCCCACATGCCTTTAATTTCGCTGAAATGGACAAGCGGAAAACGTGGCTTCCTCCCAGTGCTTTCTCTCAACAGGAGGCTGTAATGGGCAGTTCCCATGGTGAGTGGTTCACTGGCCAGACAGCGATGGTGAGAGCTGGTGGGTACACCTAGTGTGGAAGCAGACATCTACCTGGTAGCATCTTTGGAAGCTGTAGTTTGAAGAATCTCTGATGAGAGATTGGCGTTCTGGGAGTTCTGTCTCGGTTGCCTTGGGAATGATGACGTTCCTATCTACCTTGGAGTGGTGATACCCCTTTTCAGTCTTAGGATAGCTGCTGCTATACACATTCAGATGACAGGCTGACGTAGAAATAGTGGATGCTAAAAAAAACATTTTCCTTCAGTTATGTGGTTTGCATAAGGAGATGGAGGATGACTGCAGCCTAGGTGGTATCTCTGAGGGCACTGGTTCCCACTTAGGCATCTCCAAGGGCACTGGTTCCCCCTTAGGCATCTCCGAGGTCACTGGTTCCCCCTTAGGCATCTCCGAGGGCACTGGTCCCCACTTACACAGATGGGCCATATACCTAGAGTTTGGGTTCTGTGGTAGGGTCAGAAAATCAATGCTTCTGGCAAGTTCCCCGAGGATACAGATGCTGGTCTGGGAAGCATGGCTCTGAGTACCGTTGCTCAGGGTCTTCTAGTGTATAACCTGTCCTGCCGCCCATACTGCCTTTCACTTTCGTCATCTTTGCTTGAATAAACATTGAGTTTTATTCATTTTGCCTCCTGTCAGCTACAGTGGAGCATGTTCATAGGGTTTGTTCAGAGAGCAGATACTATTTAGATCAAATTAATAGCCAGAGAAGATATTTAGCATGAACTAAATACTCAGTGAACACCAGATCCTATTTCTACTGTCCCAGTCCCATTATTGCCCTGCATGTTTGCGGTTCTTTTCTCTTTCTTAAAATCTTATTTTATTCCTTCTTCTTCCCTTTTGAGCTCTTAAGTTTGATTGTAGCTTTGTTTTTTCTCATCTTCCTGTTTTTGAGTTAAGGGCAAATCAGAATGTGTGATTCAATTATGAGTTACTAGCCTTTGGATTCATGGCTTCAGAGCCAATCCAAGAAGGAAGGGACCTGAAACGAAGTGTTGGACCACAGCAAGGATGAAGATCAACCAGTTGGCAGTTCTCTAGTTATGTCTAATATGAATCAAATGCAGGAAATATCCCTAATCGTGCTGATTTCCCTATATCTGGGCATTTATACAAGGTTCAACACCTTCAATAGCTTTGTAAAAGTCATGAAAAAAAATTTAGGAGGATTAAAAGACATCCGTTTGCTCAAACTCTCCAAGAATCCAGTCTTAGCTGTTCGAGATTTCTTTTTATTAATTTCTCTCTCTCTCTCCCTCTCTCCCTCTCTCCNTCTCTCTCTCTCTCTTTCTTTTTTTGAAGCCTGCCTAAATGTTAGCTTATTTTTAAAGCATTTTCCTTTAACCAGACTTGTGAATGCTGGGTGAAAGTGCCTCAAGGAGAGGAAGTTCTTGCGCTGAATTCCAGGGCTCTTCCCATAGAGGATGGTAACTCTTCAGTATACAATGTTCACTTTCAGGTTCCATCCAGATGCCATTAGAGCATCAAACGGCATCTTCTTCCTCTTCCAGAATCCCCTGACAACCCATTCTAGTGGCTCTGACCCATTTGGTGTTAGCCCCCGTACCAAGCCGCCTGCCAGGCTATGAAGACCTGGGTCCATAGAGTCTTCAAGTGAGTGTTTGCAGTGAGCTGAGAGTGAATGGCTGGTGTCTATTAGGAGCTCCTGCCTTCCGAGGACAGCCTTTAGTCAGTGTGGGCAGTCATACCTTCTGTCTCTGTTTCCCCTGAAGATACGGCATTCTACTTCTCTGTGTCTGCTGGCCACTCTTGTAGAGGGAACATCTGATGTCATCTAGAGTTTCGTTGTTTTACAGATTATCTTCTTGCTGTCTTATTCTATCTGGATGCCCATGTTGTCCTTCAGCCTTGCTACATTAAGAAGTTTGGGTATTCTGTTCCTCACAGGAACTTGGAATGCCATGTTTTTATCTTTTTTGTTTGTTTGCTTTTTGTTTTTTTATTGGTTGTACAAATAGCAATAATAGCAACCAGTTCAATTCTAATTCTAAAAAGACATTTAAATGGGCATTGAATATACAGGATGAGGAATTGCTAGCTGCATGTATTTTATATGTGACCACGTGGACAGTCTGAACCATGCAAGCATGTAGCTGGGTTTCTCGTTCTACGATGGGCGTGGGGGAAGTATCTACGCATCTTGGATTCACAGAAACCCTGTTATGCGAGCTACCACTGTTCTCCACTTTCTCATTGGTGCCAAAACACTGCAGCTTTCTCTGTAAGATTTGAGGTGACTGTAGAAGGGACGAGAGATTGCGTCCCACCCAATTCTGGGTATGTACCACTGGACCTGGCCCCAGAATGGCATCTGCTCTACAAAATAGCCTTGCTGCGAAAGAGGCTACAGGCTCAGCATGTCCAAAACCACAAGCTCATTTCAGAGCTAAGTGTGCTCACCTAGGTAATTCCAAGCAAAATAAACTGGGCTCCAGGACTTTGCTCTGATTCTTCATTCAGAATGAACTTTAAAAGGACACATTTGCTTGGCAGAGATCTTTTAGCTATGAATTAGGAGTTAAATTAGAACTCTTTGATCCTTAAACTTGAGATGCATTTGAAAATGTGCAGAAATAAGGCCCCATAAACTCCAGAAGTGCCCCCTCCCCCAGCAGTGTGGCATTATATACACTTGGCTGTGAAACCGCCCCTCGCCCAGCAGTGTGGCATTATGTATCCTTGGCTGTGAAAAAGTCGTCAGCTTTGTCAGCATTCTCCCTTCATTTGGGCTAAATTTATTCTTTATGTGAAATAGAAATCGGGAAAACACTGAAAATTATTTTAAGCAAAATATCAAAATCGAAATAAACCAACATATGTCTGTGAGACATGTATAACTCTCAATCAAAAATAAGTGCAACTTTCATAAATTTCTCAAAATACTCCAGCGAGCAGAGTGTGATCAACTTAAGTGGATGGAGTTGTAGCAGAGCCGACTCTGCTTTCTGCTTAGTTCATCCTTAGTGACGAGATTTCCAACCCCCGAAACCTTCACAACCGGTGCCCTACACCATCTGTGGTCACCAGTGAGGGAACCATGGCAGTGTACAAGATCCTTGTAGCACGTCCAAGTAAAGTCAACTAGTTCCAGATGGAAAGAGTCCTTCTCCTGCCCTCCTTCCTTGTATGCGTGTCTGTCTGTCCTGTTCCCCTTCCATTCCTCTAAAGCTATACCGTCAAGATTTAATTTTTCTAAGCATCCCATGTTTTTGTTTCCCATATTCCTAACTTGACTTGCTGATGAGAACTTTAGTGGAATTAAATGTGTTAAATCCACATAAATTGTCTGGAGCTTTGTACCAAAGATGACTTCTCCTCACCTTTATCCTTTACTTACAGACTTTCTCCAATACATTTCCTTACTGTCACTTTAAATGTTATCATCATTGAGACCCTATAATACTAACTGATAATTTGCCCATGGAAGTTATTAAATTAATGCTACTCCCAACATGTTTTTTTTGTTTGTTTGTTTGTTTTTTTTTTT
>LOEQ01002393.1:0-26769 GCA_001685075.1 Bramus lutescens | reverse complement strand
AACTCACAGAGATCCACCTGCCTCTGCCTCCCGAGTGCTGGGATTAAAAGTGTGTGCCACTGCCACCCAGCCCACTATGTATTCTTAACAGACTACAGATACAAACATGCATTTAAAAATTACCAACCTCTTATCTTATTCATGTCTAGGTAGTGAAATTTCTAAAATAATAGTAATAATAATATTGGTTACTTTATTTGGAATGATTTAGCACTAGTTAAATTCTGTGTCTCCTACTTCCCTTTAAAAAGCATCTGGAAAACTCACTCAGCTTGGCATCACCCTGCATGTTAACATTGGCCACTCATTTGGAAGTTGAAAAAGCTGGACAGATATTTAAGGATGTGTCTCATTGGCTTGATCTAGGGGGTACTTGCTCTCCTCATCCTATATTCTTAGACCTCTCCTGTCTACTTTTTCTGTCATATATCACTCTGATTTCTCCTGCTTGTTTCAATAGTTGTTGAAAGTTTCTTCCTTCCAAGCTGCTTCAATGTAGACCAATTTGGAAATAGAAAAGTGTGTTAATTTTTTTAATAAATCTTTAAGATACACATTACCATGTTTCTATTGATTGAGCCAGATGGCTCTCAGTGAGTTGTCTCTGACATAAGTAATCACAGAAACCAGTTTGGGACCAAAATCTGGTATGGAACGTGGCATGTATATGCTGTGGGAAAGATGCAATTCACATAAACATATGGGTATTTCTAGCAGCAGTATTTGCTACTGTTTGGATTGAATTTCATCATTCTGTTAGTGAAGTACAGACTAATGGTTGTTTTTCTTCCCTCGTCTCAGGCATTCGGGGTCCTTCTCAACCACTAAAACTTGTTTTCTTTGCACAGTTTGAAGGATGCAAGAAGGCCTTTTCAAGACTTGAGAACCTCAAGATTCATCTGCGGAGTCACACGGGGGAGAAGCCATACCTGTGCCAGCACCCGGGCTGCCAGAAGGCTTTCAGCAACTCCAGTGACCGTGCCAAGCACCAGAGGACACATCTTGACACTGTAANTTGCCACCTTCCAGCCTCAGCTGTGCGTGCCAAATGGCCCCTCTGATGGTAGGATTGTGGAGGCGTTTGCTTTATGGCCTGCAGGTCACAGGGGCAGTGCTAAGCACAGCAGAACACAGGGAAGGCCCCACAGAGGTGCCCTGTGTGTCTGCTACATTTTATCTTATCGTTAATTTTGTGGTTATGAATTATGCTACATATTATAACTTTCTGGGGTCAAGGGATTCTTTAGTCCCTTCTCTGTAGCATTTCAGGGTCTATCATGCAGTAGATGTTGGCCCACAGAATGGCTACTAGAGATAATTAAAGTAATTATTAATGCATCAGGCTGTACCAAAATAGACAAGTCAAGCAACTGGGAGGCCTATGACAGTGTTTACGTGTTGACCCCGGGTCTTGTCCTCCTGACCTAACTTCTCAGCCAGTGTGCTGTTAAAATGAATCTGGTCTTGTGCTTTAGAAACCATCTATTATTTTCACCTGCAATTGATCTGAAAAGACAGAACAGATCTCTCCCCGAGTTCATTTCATACATGCTTTTTCCGCGTTAGCAGCCACACATCCATTTTTATCAACCTTATGAGAACAATTGAGATTTTATTTTCACACCCTTAACTCCCTTAATGCTGTTTCATTTTGCTCCTTGCAAATGCTGTTTCTCTGTAACTTTTGTCTTTTATTTCCCCCATTATGTAGATAACACTCCTTTGCGTTCTCAAGCTTTGATGCCATTTTCTTTATGGGAGGCCAGGTAGATGCTGTGTAATTTCACTTCACTTGACAAAGCTGTTGGGATAAATGTATTATACACATCACGAATCTCTTATCCCACGTTCTTGCAAATAATGTATTCATGACAGTACTTTCTCAGTGTTAACGTTCTGATGTCTATTATTAAACTACACCAGAGCATGAATTTTGAAAAGATACTGTTATTTCTACACACCTTCTCATACATATTTAAGATTTTTCTGATGTTATAGTTGACATATTTATTACATTTTATATTAGTCTCTATTAGTCAAATTTGTAGAAGTCATTTTAGCTATCTGTGTCATATAACCTCTCTAAACAGAATTGTCTAATATGCATAGATGTGATGGTTTGTCTGGTAAATACCTGAAACATAGCACAATTTGAGCAAATGATAAACCTTTACTGCTTTATCCAAATTGAATTAATTGATTTGTTCAGGACCAATTGAATAGAATATTCCATAAATATATGGAAAGTGCTGAAAATTTTCAACATACCAAAATGCAAATAAATTATGTTAAATGTCCTATTTTGCTGAATCTGAAAAGGCCTTGGTACAATCCAATATATTTTCCAGTTTGTCATGAAACTCATCATAGAAGTGTGACCATTCGTAAAACAAGATTGTCTTGAGGAATTGTTCCAGTTAGTCACTTCTCCCTAGTTTCAAAGTCATCCTTGAAGAAATGTGTTGCTTTTCAACAATACCCTTCTTTGGCACTAATTTTGGCTAATCAGACAAAACATTTTATAATGTAATTTCAGCAGTAAACATGTATAGACATTTAAAAACTTTAAAATAAAGCTGCATAAGATAATGATTTTATGAACTAAACTTAATGTAACATCTCTTCAAACCCAGTCATTTTATTTTGCTAAAAATGATCTCTATTTTACCTGTTAAAATTGTCATTTTTCCTTAGGATCCAAACTGTCTCTTATGCAAATGTTTACTTCTTTAACAAATTGGTAAGCTCTTTAAGAGCATAGAGAAATGAAATGCTTGTTTTCCCAAGTAAACCAGCTGCTTGAAGAATTTATAACTTAAATTTAGGTTCCTGTCCATTAATCACTCCATATATGAAAGCTGTCAGGATTTTAGGATAAAGGTATCTTTTCCAACTAAACAGATTCTTTACACAGGAAATTGGTTTTCCCACAAAGATTATTCACTTCATTATAATAACCCTGAAAGGTTTTTTTTTTAATACTTGTGTCCATTAACATCTTAACTCTAAATAAGAGAAGTAATTACTCAGGACAGCTGGAAAATAATGAAATGCCTCTTTTGATGGAGTATAGTATGCCACGTAAAGCTTGGGTAATCAGAGATAAAATGATAGGCTAGCACTCCTGTCCACATCAGAGCCTGAGAGCTGATTGGGCATCCTGGCCTCAAGTGGCATACATAGTGGGGAAGCCTTAAGGCCAGTTGGAAGGAATGGTGTGTATAAAGCTTTCTCCAAGAGTATTTGAAATCAACCGTTAGATGGCATTCCCAAGCCTGTTTACAGTAGCATAGATTTCTAGAGCACACTGGTGTTCATAAGCCTTCTTCCATCAAGTTCCCTCTCATGCTCAAAGACTCAAGTATGTGCTCATGCTGCAGCCTCTTGTAAGGGTAGATATTGGCCTCTTGCTCCTCTGAGGTGAAGGTAGAGTACGGAAGGCTAGGTCAGGAAGCCGAATGAACTCAGAAAAGATTCCCAGGTTCAAGCAAAATCTTTGTTCCCTGATGGAAACTTCTTAACAAGTGCCTTTAGCCAATAATTGCTCAACTTAAAAAAAAAGTGAGCTAAGGGCCTGGTTCTTATTCACCCATCATTTGTTGTTAGCATTTCTTAGAATTTAATACAGTGCCCAGCACATTCTGGTAGCATAATCTTAGGTTATTCAGTCAGTCAAAAATAAGTCAAGACCAGTCAGAGAGTAATCAAATCCAGTATTCAAATTGGACATTTCAAATGAAATGATATACCATCATTCTGTCTTATTCTTGGAATGAGAAAAATGGCAAAATGTCAGTGAGTTCTAAATGTTTCTCCCAGCAAACAAAACAGAAAGTCCACCTTTAGTCAGGCAGTGAAGTGCACATGAAAACAGAGCAGGGTAGAGTAAGAGCAGCCATGGTGTGCTCTTGTCCTTAGCATAGCAGGTGTCCAGAGAAGAATCCTACCTAGAGAAGATTCCAGATCTTCCTCTTTATTTTCCCTTGCAGGCCCAACTCTCATTTTCCATAGTAGATGATAAATAATTCATCTTGTCTATACAGTTACTCCTTGTTTTATTCTTTTAAGTTCTTGGAATAGACATCAGATTTTGGTTTAGCTTGCAGCCAAAGTCATTGTCTCTCAGCCCTTGATAAGTCAGTATTAGGTGGTGATGCGGTGTTGGTGTCAGGATGGATTTGAGTTGTTCCTCCCCTCCCACCCAGGTCATGCATTCATTTCGATGCCAAGTGCTTGAGGACAGTCCTCACATTTCCAAATACTTCCCATCTCTCTGCTGCACAGCGAATTGGAAGGGGCAAATTTGCACCCTCGTCCCTCCACTAAGGGCTCATTCATGTCACTCAGCCTTGACTTCTCTGTGACTAATAATATTTCTGACTGTTTTCCTCTGGCTGAGTTTTCATGTATCTGCTGTTTGAGACCTACTGTTTCTTACTCACTTTATACTAATTTTTCCTTCTTAATTCTTTCCCTCTTTCTGAATCAGGTACCCTCTGAACCATAGCCAGTCTTTTCTGGACTTTTCTACAGCTTCTTTACCTGAGCCCTTAAAGAATCTGTTTACTATTTCTGACAGTACCAATGATTTTCTCAGGGGAGTCACTGTAAGTATAACTTCCATGTTAAAAATTCTTCAAGGGATTTTATGGTTATACTGTAATGCAAGTTAATATCTTCAAAATCAAGGCTATTGCATCTCTGTGGGGCATTTTGGAAGTTGACTGTTCTCATCCCCATGACGCAGAATTCCTGGGCGTCCTAATTAACATGCATGAGTATTATCCTGCGTTTGACACCTGTCATTTGGCAGTAGTTCATGCTCTGAGCATTCTGAGTAAAGCATGACCCCGTTACCTTTATGATTTAACCACAGCTTGCTCTTTCTCTCTTTCTCGTTCAGAAACCTTATGCTTGTCAAATTCCAGGATGTACAAAACGCTACACCGATCCAAGCTCCCTAAGAAAGCACGTCAAAGCGCATTCTTCCAAAGAGCAACAGGCAAGGAAAAAGGTAAGATTCAAAGGAAATTGTCCAGCCAAGAAAGGCATGTTTGAATTACTCTTGCAGTCACAGCATTTTGGTGAGGCATTGGAACCCTTTCACTTTGAAGATATCCTGTGCTTGATACTGAGAAGGGACGTCTTTCCTGAGGCCTCAGCAAGGCTGTGGTTGGCACAACTAATACAGTCGTGTAAAAATTTCTAGGAAAACTTGCAGAGAAAATTAATGCCAGCCACCAACTCTAGGAAATGTTAATAACAAAAAGCTTTTATGGAAATTTCTGGAAGCTCTTTCTGGAGAAATACTTTTTCATAATATTACCAGTCAGCTCAAGTAATTTCGGCTCTAATGAAGAACTTGGGTGACTCCCTAGGATTTTAAGAGAGCATTCCCCGTGGTTGGCTTGAGCATGGTTGATAGGCATGATGTATGAAATCAGGGCCGGAGGGGATATAAAGTACTGAACCTGAATGGACTTGGACATCAGTGAGGGATTAATGCAGATTTCAAAATCTGCAGGTATTATAATGTCACAGATTCAGAATAAATGTCAGAGGTCATCCAGCTAGCCTTTTTTTCTTTTCCAATTAGTGCTTCAAGAATGTTCAAGCAATCAAGACTACTCTTCCTTTATATGAGGCCAAAACACATTTTCATACAATGAAAGCCATTAACAATGTCTAAAAATGCCCCATGTGTTCCCACACATGTGAGCATCATTGTTGTCTCCATAGGGGACAATAATATTTCATGCCATGACAGTAAGGTCTGTGAAGGTGCCTGCATCTTATGTTATTAGTAAAACCTCACTCATTGGGGACAACTTGCAGGGAGAGAATTGTCAGGTTGAGAATGAAAACCCTCTCTCACCCAGAAGACTGGGTTTTTCCAAAATGAATATAATTTATTCCCTTGAATTTATAAGATACAGACAATAACAAAGTCAACAGATGATGATCCTGCTATAGGATCCAATCATGATCATGTCTTATTTTAAGAGAAAGCACTGTTCTTTCAGTTTGATAATTTTATTCACATTAAAGAAAATCCCTTTGCTTTCCTAACTTCAAGTCATATTCAAACCATGCCAAGTGATTCTAGATAATAATTTATTTGTATTCCAAAATAAAGAGATTTAAATATATTTCTAGGGAAAAAATTAGAGTTGATTTACAAGACTGGTTTTGTATGTAGTTAGTGTATCTGTCAAACCCTTGCAGCTGAGTGTTTTTCCTTCTCAAAGGAAGACGTGATTAAGGATTTCTGTATATCAGCCCTCAGCTGGCACTCAAGTAGCAGCACCTCAAGGCAGAAGAAAATGCAGTGTCGAAAACCTATAGTTTCCCAACAGCACATATCAAATCCCGAAGAAGTATGAAAAAACGCACTTTTGACTAGAAGCCAGTGACTAGAAACCCTTGCCACAGGTTAACACGCCCTTAATTTTGTTATAAAGTCCCTTAAACAAATCAGGTAACCAACTCAATACAAATGGAACACTAAACAAGCCAAGTTCCAACACGTTTCTGCCATGGACAGAAGATCTTCATTTGTTCAGACAAAGCTTGGGTACTGGATAGAGCTCACTGGTGAAGTGCTCACTGTGAGAGTGTGAGGACCAGAGTTCACACTGAGGGATAAGCCATCTGTGGTGGCATGTGCATTTGTGTTGATAAGCTGAGTGTGGTGGCATTCCCATGCGTGTGGTGGCATGTACGTTTGTGTTGATAAGCCACCTGTGGTAGCATGCACATGTGTGTGGTGACATGCCCATGTGTGTGGTGGCATGTATGTTTGTGTTGATAAGCCACCTGTGGTGGCATGCCCATGCATGTAGTGGCATGTGCATTTGTGTTGATAAGCCACCTGTGGTGGCATGTGCAATTGTGTTGATAAGCCACCTGTGGTGGCATTCCCATGTGTGTGGTGGCATGTACGTTTGTGTTGATAAGCCACCTGTGGTAGCATGCCCATGAGTGTGGTGGCATGTACATATGTGTATTGATAAACCACTTGTGGTGGCATACCCATGTATGTGGTGGCATGTACATGTGTGTGGTGGCATGTGTATGTGTGTTCACTACTTGAGAGATGGACATAAAAGCAAAGTGGACGGCTCCTGAGGAAAATACTTGAGGCAGGCTTCTAGCCTTTCCCCACAGGTGTGCACACCTGTGTAACCACCTACATATAGATATGCATATAAGCCCACACCCACCACATAGTCCATAAAAACTCAGGTATGAAGCTTCCTGTCTCAGAAGGTTTGGAAGGCCAATCTGGCCAGCTAGTGACAGTATTGTGTGAAGTTCCTAGAGCACAGCAGAGAAAAGTAGACCCTGAGACTTTAAGATATGATTGTGTTTACAGAGCCCTTGCAACTGTCGGCAGGCAGTCTAGTTAACAAAGGCAGGGCTTTCAGAAGCCTGGTGATCTCGTGTCAGACGTTGAAGCTCTCCCTTAATTTTGATTTATGTAAAGTGAAGGAGTCCCGCTCTAAGCTCTAATGTGCCCACCTGTTTTGTGCAAACAGATAAATCAAATTTAGGTGACTTTCTTTTTTGATCCCCCAGTAACAATTTACAGTGTTTACTTCCTGAAAAGTCTTTTCTCAATCTGTGATAGTTAATTCATGAAATTAAAATGATGAAAGTTTCTTCATTTAAGAAAAGAGGCAGTGTCATTCCCAAGAGAAACAGCGGCTGATAAACCCAAATCAGTCTGTCCAGGCTGCTAAGTCTCATGCCGATATCCCAGTGTGTTATATTTACACGGTACAATGTTGTCACTAGACCTTAGAGAGCTTCTAATTGCTCACTCACGTCAGGACTTGGTATTTGAAATATTTCCTGGCATCAGTAGTAAAAAAAAGAAACAATAAACCTTTTAAGGAAGAATTAAGATTATTTACGACTTTAATTAAAAATTGAAAACTGGCGTGATTTCAAAAGGGGCTTTACAAAAATGTGAATTCATCAAAAATAACCATAAAAATTCCAGGGTGATAAAGGCACAGTGGAGTAATGGGCCCAGCCGCGGGGAATTGTTCTGTTGAAAAGAGTGAAACTCTTTTCTGTCACACCCTGTTAGTCATGGACTTGTTTAATATCCCCTGCCTGCCCGCCTTCCTCTAATCCTCATCTTAACCTCCCCCTAGACACTAAATGACATTATTTTGGTCTTAACGTAGCCAGCTTTATGAGGCCCGACTCTGAAATCGGGGCCAGTAACAAAGCACCCATGAGATAATGCATATCGGGAAAGGTGTGTAGCTCTTGAATGATGCCCTGGCCATGGGCAGTCGGTCCTTCCATTCACAATGCACATACCACTAAAAAATAAGATGGACCTGGAATCTCATGCAAACATTATTGAAGCTGTACAAATAAGAAAAAGGAAAAGAACAGGGACAGTTTGGATTGCTGCACTCAGAGAGTAGTTTTTGTGTTTGCATAAATTAAGTGTACACACACACCTCTTCAGCCAGCATCCTTGTTCATCAGGTGTGTGTTGCAATTCTCCAGTTCACCAAAGCAAGGGCATGCTGATAAAACAAGTAGCAAAGTATTCAAGCCTCCAGTAAAGGTCTCCACTGAGAATAAAATTTAGCCTCCAGAGCAAAAGTCACAAAGTCTGTCCTTCGCTTCTTCCCGGTGCGTGAGGAAAATAAGAGAAGGCAATAGGCCACTTGAAATTCTTCTCAAGGCTGTGAGTTTTATTAGAATTTTTCATTTTTACCTTGGAAGTACCATGAACTGGGGTTTCCTTCAACTCTAGCCTGTTGTCAAATGGACTTTAAAAAAATGAATACAAGCAACGCCTAGACAAAAGTCAGAGGTGACCTGCATCTTTATCCATTCTGCACTTCCCCCAAGACTGTGAACTTCGTGTGAGTTGCTAAATGTTTGTTAGACATTGACCCCTGATTGGCTGAACATCCTTGATACTCACTTTAGCGACCTCAATACAAGCTTCTACAATTATAAATGTTTGTTTCATACTTAGAGACAATATTGCTTGGCTTTCTGGCTGTGTGAGGGCAGTTTACTTAATGCCACTTTCCCCAAGTGAAACTCAGACTGTTGAAAGCTGTCACCTTTCCTCAGAATCTATCACTGTAAACTTCACTAGGGAACCCAAGGGTTCACCTTGAAGTACATAGTTCTTGGAACAGTGGCAAGGTAGACAGGAGCAATACTTTCCTTTAAATTGGTGTATACAGCAAAATAATGAATCAAGCTTGCTTTTCCCGTGAATTGTTTTTGTGTTCTGATCTGTTTGGCAGGTGGGTATGTGTTCAAGTACCTCTCCAGGTTTCACAGTTCCCTTTAATTATCCTTCCCTTGTTCCTCTATGGGACTCAGTTCAAATCGCTAGTGGAGTGTTAGGAATAGGCCCGCACCACAGTCATGACCAGGGAATGAGGGAGCCCACCTTTCCTGTCGCACGGTAGTAACAGGACTATTGTGGATGTGTGTGAGGATGGTTCTTTTGTTCCAGCATTGAAATTCAAGGAGTGCAAAGCTGTCTTTTTTTAACAACTCAACAAACATCTACACATTATCACATTGGTGATAAAAGCCTAACATCACACCTCACAGCATTGGTGAGACACATCTGGATCCCCAGCCCCTCAGCTGAGAGGAACTTAATTTCAAGGAAGTCTCTGGGAAACGCTCTTGCAAGAAATGTTTTCGCTGAAAAGCAGTGATGAGAGTAAATTATTGTATTTTAATGAAAAACACCCTTGCATGTCACAGACTCAACCATAATGATTGTTACTTGGAACAGGTTGTCTCCTGGCTCCTTGGGTAACTTGGCCCAGTGTAATACCACTTGTATCTTTGAGGTGTGTTGATGCTATGTGGTGATAGGGGTTATTTAGAAGTCACATGTGTAGGAGTTGAAGAAGGTTGTCGGTGAGAATGACCAGTGAATGACAGAAGCATGTGTTCTCTTTGTCATCGGGGCTGCAGTCAGCTTTGCAGGAACGTACCTGCCACCGTCTCTGAGATGATGACAGTCTTAGCTGTGATGAAAGCTGTTGCCCGTGCACTGCTCTTGGAACAGATTCCATGGGATGTTATTAGATAGGTTTCATTTGTTTTGTCTTGTTATTCTTGTTTTTAGGTTTATTTTAGTTTGTGGGTATGACTGTTTTGCCTGCATGTATATCTGTGCACCATTTTGCATAGTACCCCTAAAGGTCAGAAAGGGGCAACGGGTACCCTGGAACTGGAGTTATGATTGGTTGTGAGCCACCATGTGGGTAATGGAAACTGAACCCAGGTTCTCTGCAAGAGCAACAAATGCTCTTAACTGCTGTATGAGCTCTCCAGCTTCCTAGATACTTTTTTTAAAAGTGTTATTTCTTTCTACATAAGTTGATGAAATACTAAGCTGAGTCGTGTTCAATGGTTTCCTTCTTAACAGAGTTCTCAGAGCCTTGTGAGACACTACTATTCCTTAGGGAAGATGACAGACCAAAGAATCCTTTCTTTCGTAATCTCTCGTAAAGCTACTTTCCAAGTAGATATTTTGAAAGTGTCTCAAAGTTTCACTATTAATTTTTTTACCTAAATTACCTAATTTAATTACCTAAATTAAATTAATTACCTAATGTATGCTGGGCACTTGTTAGAACCATAGGGGGAAAAACACATAGCAGAGATATGTTTTCTGCCCTCTTATATTGACATTTTGATGACAGTAAACACGCAATATTAGTGTGACAACCATGCAAAGAAGAATGACAATGAAGGACTGACAGCAGGAAGGATGTGTTGAGGTGAGATGGTCTAGAAAAGTCACCTTAGGAACTGAACAGAAGGACGCAGCTATTACCACTTTAGAAATGAGAAAAATGCATTCAAATGCATTCTTCAAACTGCCCTATTTAGTTAGGGTGGTGCAAGGGTGACTAGTCTTTGAAACTAGTGGCTTCTACCTCTTGTCAAATGTCACAACTCCATGGTCATCACTTGTAATTTTTGGAGCTGATTTGTAGGTTAGTCCTTGGCTGATCTTGAGGATTTGAAGTGAGATTGTATCTACACTCTGAAGATTGAAGTGACATCGTATCTGCACTCTTAAGAGTGAAGTGAGGTCATATCTGCACTCTTAAGGTCTCATGGAGATACCTTCTTTTAGGCAGAATATATAACTGTGAGAAGTCATGACTATACATGCCCTGGTGGCATGGTGCACAGACAAATGATGAAAGCTGTTAAGGAGTGAGGTTTTGTGTAGCAGGCTTTCCTTTGGGCCACCAACCAGTTCCCAAATTATGACACAGAGGCTTATGAATGCTCCACCTAGCTTAGGCTTGTTTCTACTTATCTCTTTTAACTTAGTTAACCTGTTTCTCTTTATCTACATTTTGCCTTGGGGCTTTTACCTTTCTTTCTTTCTGTCTGTCTGTCTGATTTTCCTGCTTCCTCCAGTGTCTCGGTGGCTGGCAAGTGCCAGACTTCTGAACCCTGGTGTGTCCCTCTCTTTCTCCCTCCTTTCCATCTTGCGTTTTTCTCTATCATTCCTAGATTTCCCATCCTATATATTGTCTCTGCCTGCCAGCCCTGCCTCTCCCTCTTCTGCCTAGCTATTGGCCATCCAGCTTTTTATAGGACCAATCAGGTGCCTTAGAAAGGCAAGTTGAACCGAATGCAACACATCTTTACATAATTAAACAAATGCAACACATCTTTACATAGTTAAACAAATGCAGCAGAAACAAATGTAATATACCTTCCCATAGTTCAAGTAATATTCTACAATGTGAACGAATATAACACATCTTTGCATAGTTAAAGTAATCTTCCACAGTGTAAACAAATGTAACACATCTTTGCCTAGTTAAAGTAAGATTCCACAGCCTCTTGTGACAGGGTGCATGGCATGTCTTTGGGGATGACAAAGACTGTTAAGGAGTGAGGCCTTGTGTTTTGTTCCATGAAGCCATTGTTCTTGATCACATTACAAAACTTTGCCATAGATAGATAGTAAGGTCATCTTATTTCTATGCCCACTGAGAACTCTTACTTGTGACCAAAATCTAACATATAAAAACAAATGGTGGGTGTTTCATAACATCCTGGCAAGCCATGTGAAGAAGAATGGCGATCCTTTGGCAGGTGCTTTACTAGGCATTTTGAGGCAACCCAGTGCCCAAGCACAGCTACTTTATGGAAATAATTGCTTTTCTTTTGATTGACCGACAGGAGATATTACGTTTCTTGTTCTTTTTCATTTGCTTATGTTTTGGCATCCTTGATGAAAATAACTTTGAAAGAAAAGTGTTTACCACAGAGTCTTTGCAGTCTCAATACCATGTCTTGAGCTATCAGGAGGCAGCCCCACACTGCCCTTCTCAGGTGCCCCCCTCTTCATCTCTGCTTCCAAAGCACTCACATCTCAATGAAGTTACTGTTCTCTCTACTAGTTGGTGCTTGTCTTCTGTTTTCAGCTTCAGCTGAACTCTGTCTTAGGTCTCCAGGGTGATACTTTCACATTTGTTTGTATCTTGACTCATGGGACTATGAGGATTTATTTTCAGGGTGACCTCACACAAGGGCTTGGATCCAGAGGCTCTGATGCAAAAACTTTTAATGGTGCTACTGGGCAGGTGGCCTTGTCCCCAAAGTGTTTGGATTGGACACCAAGAGGTACAAGCTTTTAAATAGTGCCTCGAATTGTATCATAACTTAACAAGTTACATTCCCCCGTTTTTTCCATTTTCCTGTCTTTGCAACTAGTTTTAAAGGCAAACACTGGACCCCAGAGGTTAAAGAGGATATATTTTCAGGAGGAAAGCATTGTTGTGCCATGGAGCAGCTATCCTCGATAGCCCATTGTGACTGACAACAGATGAACCATGTCCTTGGAAACACTTTCCTCCTTGAGAATTGCGTGTTCTTGGATCTCAGATATTGCTGCACCCTGTCTTTTAGGACCATGTGGCTTCTACAAAAATGATTCATAAAAAGGAAAGGAAATGGACCCAAACCAGAGGGAATTAAAACTTAGACCTGCAATGCTTGATTCTGTCCAAGGGTTTTGCCCTGAGGGTTCATAGGCTATAGGCAAATAGTACAGATGGATGAAAATGGGTAGTTTTAGGAAGCTCCAGAATGTTCTCCCAAACACAGCAATATTTAGATTTGTGATGTTTTTTGGCAGGCATGGACTATAGGGTAGCTAAATAGAGATATAAAACTGACCACCACCAGAATCCATTATGGTACATTTTAACTGACTTTTTAAATTTAAAGATAAGACAAGACTAGTCACATGAAAAATGGAGCATTTTGAACTTCTAATGTCCTTTATGTTTGTGCTAATTGATTATTTATTAGGAAAAGAGAAGGGAATTAATTATCAGATGTACCTAGTCTTACTGACTTTAATTATAGCATTGACTGTTCAGAGTAAATATGTTCAAGTTAATTAATTTGGAAACATCATGCTGAGAGAATGAAAGATTATTATGCCTTAAGGGAGTAGGTCAATACTATATTTTTAACATCTATTGCATTGTAATATTGGTAATTATGAAGCTATACAAATTTAGCATGATTTTTTAAAACTTATATGTCAGTGATTTTGTCATAACTTTGCAATGCTTGTTAATGCTGTTTGTGTCATATTGAGATAATGACAGCAAAACCCAGAACAGTCCTTGATGTGTTTATTGTATACGCCCATTCAAAGCTGGTTATTCTTATGGGAATTACGTCTTATCCATTGCGGGGTTTTCCTAGAGAACATTAAGAGTTTGTTGAAATTTCAGTAAGCTAATAATAATGTGCTTCAGGTATCCCGTTAATTAATTTTCCTCTTCAAGTGATCTTAGCTGCTTAAAAATAACTAATGGAAACAGATTATGATGTGATTATAAACTGATAATCTGTCGACTCTGTTTTTCTCATTTTTCCCCCCAAGATCTAACTTGTCCTTTTTAAAAATTGTGTTTTTGTAATCTCTGCCAGATAGTCTGACCATTCAAATGCCTGTTTTCAGAAATCCTTTGGCTTGGGGGTCACTGCCTGACACCAGACCTTTTACCCTGTTATGTGAATGGAAGAGGTGTGGTTCTCAATTGCATATTAAAGAGTTTTACCTTGTGACCATTGTAGATGCTGACTTTATTCTGAGTCGGTCTTATCTAAATCCACAGGCTTATCAATTTGCTTACTTTTATATTTATTACTCACTTTATTTCCACTGTTTGGATTATCTGTTCTTTTTGATATGGACTGCGTCAAGGGTCTGGATTCCGATCGTCTGTCGCCAGCTTTAATGATAGAACCTTTGATCAGTTGTCATTTTCTGATTGTCATAATGAGCAATGAGAAAATCCACACACAGCGATTGTTGCTGTCCTTCACTCAGAGGGGGTCAGGCTAGGAGGAGTCACAAGGCCTTGGTGTGTGGTGGCAGTGTGGGTTAGTATTATTGCACTTGTCAATTCTCAGGAAAACACTTTGCTGTTCCATTTCTGTTGAGGAAACTGGCTTTAATAAGTGGAAGAAGAGGTCAAAGTGAGGGGCTAGGTAGCTCAGCATTTAAGAGTACTGGCTGGTCTTCGAGATAACCTAGATTCAATTTCTGGCACCCACATGAAGACTCATAACCATTTGCAACTCCAGTTCCAGGATGTCCAATGCCTTCTTCTGTCCATTGTGTGCATGGACACATATGGCGCATGTACGTGAATGAAATTTGAAATTTATGCCCTGGCGATGCTGAAGCATGCATGGGCAGCCCATGTATGGCGGTTCTGTTGGACTTGTACATATTAGGTTTCATGTTCTAAGTTGATAAGGATGACGGACCATTTCTTTTCTTCAAGAGGGTACCAGATTTCATTACACATGGTTATGAGCTACCATATGTTTTCTGGGAATTGAACTTAGGTTAAGAGCACTGCCTATATGTACATAATATGTAGGTAAAATAACCATACACATAGAAAGAGAAAAAATGAGATAAAGGAAGAACTTTCTAAGGAGAAAGGAGCATTTTTCTTGCCCTACTGAGTTTTATTTTTGCTTAGGAAGTCAGCTTATTTGAGGCCCTTCTGGAGCTGCTATTTAAAGATCAGGTGAGATCCAGACCCCGTGATTCAGAGGCTTCAATGGTGATCATGGCAGTAGTGATTAAGAAAGGGCTCAGGTCCCTGCAAGCTGATGCCTCCACATTCCGGAGTCACAATGAATGTATACATTACCTTATTTTATTTCTTTGGCCTTTAGACTCAGGATGAATTTTTTATTACTATGTCTGTCCTCTCTGGTTTGTTCCTGAGAAGCAAAAGGCTTCGAAGTAGGAAGGGAGCCAAGTGTGATGGCAGAGGTGATGTGCTGCCTTCCTGCAAGCCAGGAGGCCTGCAGAATACGTGCCAGAGTGCGTTAACAGTGCCTAACGCAGAGCCGTCCATTAAGTCTTGACACGCTGTTTGCAATCTTGGCATTCCACAGAATGTTTCGGCAACAGAATTTTCTCCCACTTGGCAATCCAGAGTTCTCTTTACAAATGCTGGCAAGGAAGGCGTCATGCGATGTCTGAGCTGTTCACTGTTTCCTCTGTCGATTGAGTAGCTTGAGTTAGCTGTTGAAGGATTACAGATAGTAACTGCCTCTCTGAGGCTATTTGTTCTTTAAACCAGAATAGAAAGCTCTTTTGTCTAAATGGCTTTTGAGGATGGGGGTCTTTCTTTATCTACACTGTAGTGGCCTCCTCTTAGAGCAGAGCAGCCACAGTAGAACCATAGTTCACCAACATTAGAAGGTCCTTAGTGTCACCTCCAGCTTGCAGCCCACTAAGGGAATCAAAGTCAGAAAACCCCAAAACGGGCTAGGAAGATGGCTTAGTAGGCAAAGTGTGTATTGTGGTAGCATTAAGACCTGAATCGAGGCTGACCCATGAAAAAGCAAGCATAGTGGTGACCAGGGGCTGGGAGTGCAATCACATGGATCTGTCTAGCTGAAATGTGAGTCCAGTGAAAGATCCTGTCTCACAAAGTAAGGCGGAGGCAAAGAGGACACCTAGTATTGATCTTTGGCTTCTACACATGCCTGGACACATGGACAGACACGCAACGGAGAGACTTACGCTAACATGTGCACAGGCTTGCGTGCGCACACACACCTAAAAGATAGTCAGAAAGCCTCTTTAAGTCATCTGAAGCTTTCTGACTTTTAAAGAAATCCTTATTGTACCATTAGTAAGTCTTACATGTCTACACCTTCCTTATACATAAAGTCGAAAGCCTGAGACACCCATTACATACTCAGTTCTGTCTCCAAGGGAACTTTGTTTTGAGAGTGACCCTGCTGGTTTACATAGAAATGCAGCATTAATATTCCCAGTTTTCTACATTATTTTTTTTGATCCCATGCTTTATCGAATGGATCTCATGGAACTCTATGATCTCCATTTCTGTTTGCTGGAGAATGCAGTTTCATCAATAGGTGTGTGAAAATGACTGACACAAGCATTGAGGATGGGCAGGTTTTTAAGGGAACTGATGTTGATGGCGCGTGCACACCGTGGTCAGACCTATGGTTTAGGAAGATGAGCACGGTGCTAATGTGGGGAATGAACTAGTGATTTCGGGTGAAAGGAGGCAGGCAATTAGTTAGGTTGGCATATTTCCATTAATCAACATTCTTTAGATACTGTAGTTCATCCGACTGTGTCTACACCCAGCTGTGCCACCATCAATTCTAACTTTCTCCATCTTTCAAAATGCTGTCACGAGAACCTGCTGAATGTCCTACTGGAATCGGTTCATTATATGTGTGGTTTTCCCCTGATGGCATATAATCAAAAGTGACTCTCTGGGTGATCCCTGTGACTCCATCCTACGTTCTGATGACTTCCTTCCTTCATGGATCAGCAACCTGTGATTCCTTTAGAATCTTTCCGGGCATGAAGCCTTATTCTTCTGGTCATCTGCCATATTTCTTGGCTTGGTCTTTTTTAACTTTACTGAAATTCAGGTGTGGTTGTATCTCGATCCATTTTCTAGTTCTGTGTATGCTTCCCAGAGCATACTTTGACAATTAACCATTTACAAGTGCTTTTCATGGTGGAATCTTAGGTCCTATATTCCCTCTTTATCTCAGTTGGTTCCTCAGCTTTCATCTTTATTTTCCTGCTCTTTATTCTCATTTCTCCCTTTCTCTCTGCAGTTTTCTTTCTGCTTTAACTTGCCCATCATGAAACCTTACAAGCCACATAGTAACAAAGTTGTCTCATGCTTTGTCATGCCCAGTAGAGTGTGTACCTGAGGTACGTTAAGAGCCTGCTTTCAACCCCCTCATCCCCCATCACTGAGGGAAAGGGAAGAAGGAAAGAAAACCACATCTGTATTTTAAAATTACATCAGCAATTTGTATTTGTAAACACATACACTTTCATTGTAAGCAAGATACCATTGGGAAGACCATGCCTTAATTTCAGGTATGTTAAAAATATGCGTTGGAATCAGTGAATCATGATGACTTAGTACTGGTACATATCTGTCCATGTCTGCTTCCATATCAAAAAAATTACGAACTGGCTGTGTGTGGTGGCACATACCTTTAATCCTCATACTTGGGAGGCAGAGGCAGGTGGATCTCTGTCAATTCAAGACCAGCCTCGTCTACACAGAGAGTTTTGAGGCATCATCCAGGGTTATAGAGAGACCCTGTCCCAAAAACAAAACAAAACAACATGTATAGATCCATGAACACATATACACACACGGATATGAATATATATACCTATATAAATATGAATCTCTGGTTTATGCTTTTATTAAATAATATATAGAAATTACAATGCTATATCAATAACTTTTTAAAGACTTATTTATTTTTAAATTATATGGGTGTTTGTTTTACTTACATTTATGTATATGCACCACATGCATGTCTAGCTTATTCAGAGGTCAGAAGAGGGCATCAGATCCCCACAACTGGAGGTTTGAGTGGTTGTAAGCTGCCATGTAGGTGCCAGCAAGGAACTGAACTCAGGACCTCTGAAGAGCAGCAAGTGCTCCTAACTGGTGAGCTATCTCTAGATGGCTCTATAGTAGTGGTTTTTCTACCTTCCTAATGCTGTGACCCTTTAATACAGTTCCTCATTTTGTGGTGACTCCCAACCACAGAATTATTTTTGTTGCTGCTTCATATTTGTAATTTTGCTACTATTATGAATCAGAATGTAAGTATCTGATATGCAGGATATCTGACCTGAGAGCCCTGTGAAAGAGTCATTCAGCCCCTCAACCCCGTGTGACCCATGGGTTGAGAACCTCACACTAGAACCATGCCCTAGTAGCCATGGTCTTATTTGATACATTTTAAGATTCACTGCATTTGTCCTAATCAGTCTTCTACCTTCAGACATACAGGTTGTTTAAATGTTTTTTTATTATTATGAACAATTATATAATACAGAGGATAATATAGAGATCTTAGTGTATGTTGTTGAATAAATTCCTATCAACACACTATTGACATGATGTTACAGAAATAATTTATTCAACTTTTTGTTAGGACTATATGAAACCAGATTTTTCTTATACTTCACAAATGTGAGAAAAGAGGCAGAATTCGATGGCTACTACTAGATAGTAATTGTTATAAGGTATCTTTTTCTGGGTTTTGGAAATTCAGTCATTTATCAACATTGTTAACCATTTCGTATTTCTTTTCCATGAATGACAGTGATCTTTTCTAGCTTCCTACAGGGAGTTTTTGTATTGATTCGAGGTGGCCATTTAGTAGCTACTCACGACATCATTGCGTGTACTGCACATGTCAGTGGTCTGCCACTTTTGAAACTTGATTCGCCATGTGGATATTTTACTCACATAAAATTTCCTACAGATGCATTTTATAGAATGATACTTCTAGATTTTGCCTCTTCAGGAGGTTTCTGATGTGACCTCACTTTTACAAAGGCTGTTCCAGGATGCTGATTAAGCTCTGTTTTTATTAAGCCTTCCCCCGTGGCAGTCATCATATTGACTCAGCTCTCATGAAAGAACAGGAAGGGCTTTGGAACTGAGGCTGAATCCCACCTTTATCCCTTGCCCCCTCTGATCTGCCTGCTCACCTGTAATGAACCTGTCTCCCCAGCCCTGAGCTCTTGTGTGATCAGAGGAGATGTTGCCCCTCAGAGGACTTGCTAAATGTCTTGTACTCTAGAATAGGAATGCTTCCTCCTTCCTCATTGGGAGTTTCATTAAACACAAACACTGCTCCACTTTAAGTGATCTAGATAAAACCATTGACTCTCCCCACATTGGCATGCACATTGCAGGCAAGTATTGACCTCCTCATGCATCTTGAGAGAGTGACGCTCAGCTTCACTCTGTACAGTAAACTGGCAGCAGTTTCTTTTCAGATTTTGGGACATGCTATAAAAGCGCCCAGGGCTTCTCCCTAACATCACTCACTTTTGGTGTTTAGAAAGTCCAGATCACTACCATGAGTAGTTTTCTCATCCTGCATCCCTAAGGTCTTTGCTAGGTTCTGACAGCACAGAAGGCTGGTGAGGCGTGGTCGGCAAGAGCTGTCTCCCAGCAGTGCCTGGACCAGCCCAGTACACAAGTGTTGCTGTCTGTCCTTGAATAATCTGAATTTTGAGATGGTGGTGGATGCAAGGAGCACCTTCATATTCCCTCATCTGTGCAGAAGTAAATTCAAAAACCACATTTCATCTCAGAGTCAGAGGAAGTGTCCTCCATTTGTTTCGCAGAATAATAGGATTTTTATATCACAGATATGTCCTGGCATAAGTAAGACAAGGGAACTAATAATTCCTACTGTTGCCCCATCACCCACCTCTACCCCAGGTACCATCTTCTTTTACCTGGACCATTAAACCTGAAGCTTATCAGAGGGCTCAAAAAAAAAAAAAAGAAAAAGAAAAAGAAACTTGGCCCCATTGGTGAAAGCAATGGTGAACTTGCAATGAAAACATTACTAATAATACAGCCATTTCCTCCTTCCCTTAGATATACTACTTCAAAGTAAAGGAGAATCGTATCCGTCAAGCACTGCGTCTCCCACTCGCTGGGCATTTTCCTGCTGACCTCTTAGGTCATCACAGCAATTCTACAAGATTAATATTATATTACTTTGGCATCTGTTAGAGAATATGGTGAAGCCCCATGTGTGCGTTCTTTCCTAAGACCTCTTAGGGCCCCTCTAGGGCTGCCTGGTCCCTTTTTGTTCTATTGTGCAGATGGAAGACCTGGGATTTAGGAAAAGATCATGGTTTCACCAGGTACACTCTGCACACAGTTACCAGCCTCCAGCTGAGTTCTTCTGGCCTCACATACATAGTGTTCTTTTGATTTTTGCCATTCTTGCTACGGCTAATCTCATTTCTCAACATGGACAATTTGTCACTTGTCAACAATTTCTTGGTGTAATGACAACTCCCAGATGTTCTGTCATGGCTTATTTCTATAGGTGGTGTGACAAGCCTATATTTTGAAAGTACCTTCTGCAGAACTAAGTGTCTGATTTGATGGCCAGGCCAGCATTACTATTCAATGTAGGCGGAACTTTCCGTCCCACAAGCTGTTCCCAGGTAACCACACAGAGGCTTAATATTAATTATAAATGTTTGGCCAATAGCTCAGGCTTGTTACCAGCTAACTCTTGTGTTTAAATTGATCCATATTTTTATCTATGCTTTGCCATATGACTTGGTAATTTTTTTCAGTATGGCATGCCCATCTTCTCTCTGCGCCTGCTCATATGCCTAACCTTATCCTGTCCAGCTACTGGCCAGACACCTTCTTTATTAAACCAATCACAGTGACATATTCACAGAGTATAAAGGAATATTCCACAATGCAGGTGGGATACCCCAATCCTACATGTGTTCCAGCATGGGTACCAGTCACTAGTTTTCTCTTTCATGGCCTTCTCTTAGCCTTAAGTGTGAAATCAGCTAACTACCACTGCAACCTCCAGCACTCAGCTCTGGAATATTCTGGGACTTTGTAAGTCTAGTTCCAAAAGTGCGGGGAATGAGCAGATCCCTCCTGCTGCCATTGTGGCTCCCCTTTAGCTGAGTCACTCAATATTGGACTCTAGGATGGTGTGGGAAGATGTATTTCCCTAGGATGACAAGTTGATTCTATAGACTCAAACCTCATAGCCATCTCCCCAAAATATTCATATCCTAGAAATGACCTTGTAGTTGGCAGGAGCTGCAGCTAGTGTCTACCCTTGCTATGAGGGAAAGCTTGACCTGCTGCACTTTTGTGGTTATCCTCCTGCCTCAGAGACAAAGTTCACATTTGTCTTCACAAAGGAAGTAGCCAACTGTGCCCATTTTCTTGGGCTCATTTCTTAAGTCCTGATTCCTACAAGATAACATTGAAGAGGGCCGTGTTAATAAAAGAAAATTCTTAGCTTGGAGAACTTAAATCTTTCCTAATGAACACAGCATATACGTATCTATTTTTGTGTATATGTGTGAATTGCTGTGTGTGTGCATGCATGTGTACTTGTGTATGTACATGTATGTGGATACCAGAATACAGTTGTGGGTGTAGTTCCTCACATTCCATCTGCCTTGGTTTTTGAGACATGGTGTCTCATCAGCCTGTAATTTTTCAAGCATGATAGAGCATTCTGTCTCCCACTCCCCAAGACTGGAATTACAGGCGAGTTCCACCATACTTGGCCTTTAAAAAAATGGGTTCTGGGGGAGAAGGGGTCTAGGTTCTTGGATTTTACCAACTGACATTGTCCTTATCACTACACATGTTCCTTTTGATTAAGAGAGAGACAGTCTTCTGGTTTCCCAATGCTATCTTCTCACAAGAACATCTAAGACCTGAGAGACCCCTGGAGAATCGCCTCTTCTCAGTGAATCCCTCTATAAATATACAGGGACAGCTAAACACTAACCCCTCCCTAGCCAGGGCTAGAGGGATGTCTCTCTCAGCTATTTTCTCTTAGAGAAAATCTGGCTTCAGTTCCCAACACCCATAGGAGAGCCCACGAACATCTGTAACTCCAGTTCTAGGGGATTTAGTGCCCTCTTCTGGCCTCCATGGGCATCAGACACATACATATATGGCACACATACATACATGCAGGCAAACACTCGTATACAGTAAAAAGAAAACCAAATAGACATGAATAGAACATAAGTATTGTGTTTCATGTCCTCCGTTTTCTTTGGCCTTTTAAAGGAATGCAGGGATCACATTCTAAACTGAATGTCAGTGGGGTGTTTGTAAAAGAACATCTCAGACACGCTTATGTTCCCTTGCTTGGCAGCGCCACACTTTCCTCTGGATTCCTTATGAGGTTTAGGGTACATACCCTGCTCAGGGAGACATCGCCTGCCCTGACAGCCTGCTTTCATTGGGACCACCTTTTGGCTACACGCCTGTGAGCTGCTAATGCTAGAACTACAGGGCCTTGGGTAGAAAGCAGGGATATTTATGTTGGTTTGATGAAATTAACTGTGGCAGTGAAAACCTCAGCCCTTCATTTCCTGCCTGGTATTTGCAGTTTGGAATGGCAACACCGCATTTACGTGCCGTTTTGCTGTTTATGTGGTGTTGCAACATTTGAGAAATTCCCAGAGACACTTAATCTTCCTCCAAACACTGGTTTATAAGCAGGGGACCAACTTATTATTACAGAGTGATTTCTCTTTGGCCCAATGAATAATTCTGAGTTTGCATTGTTCCTCTTCAGATTGTATCCCCTCCACTGCCTTTTAATTCGAGTTTCCCTCTTGAACCTACCAAGAAAAGGACAATGAAAAATAGATTTTTAAAAAAAAAAGCAAGAAAAAATTCTTTTAAGGGCTATTGAACTTAGAAATACTTTCTCTATTGTTTTTCATGAAGTCTCATTTAAATATTTTATTAATGTGAAGAGGTATGCATTTGGGGCTAAGGACCAGTGAACAGTAACCATGGCAACCAAGAAGCCATTTGGGAAAAGGGAAAAAAATGCAGTGAAGAGTAAGTGTTTTAATCCTTAACTTTAATCCCTTTACTTCCTCTTCTCCAAATGAAATATAAATCAGGCACTGTGCAGCACTGCAGTTTTTCTCTGAAAAGGATGTTGGCAAAAGAGGATTAGTAATGGACAGGCATGTTTAAGGAGTTTAATCATACAATTTGTTGTAAAACTTTTGAGACCACGAGTGACCAGTTCCTTTGAGTGGCATCAATGAGAACCAACAAAACATACTTTGAAGCTGATTAGAGAGTTGGCATAGGGGGGCACCCATTTGGGCTGTGGTAATGACATGAGAGAGGGAGGATTTGCTTGGTTCCTACAGGAGGGAGGGATACGGCTGGGGGTGTCGCCCTGATAGAAAAGAAAGACCCTTTGATCGTCATGGTCTGAGGGAAAAATTAAGTTGCTTGTATTCCACATGCTGCCTTATCTTGGTATTTGATTGCTTTGTGAGTTCTGCAAAGGCCTGGGCCTGCCTTCTGTTGTCAGCAGACTTGGATTTCCACTCAAAAGCTCAGACTTGAGTTTCTTTCTACCGTAAAGGAGCATCCTCAAGAAGATAGTGTTTTAGTTCTTGGTTGTCTCTACTTAAATTGTGTGTGTCCATGTATGTGTTTATGTATATTTATGTATATGTACATGTGGTATGACGTGCATATGAAATTCGGAATTGGTTCTTGCCTTTTACCATATGTGGGTCCTAGGGACTGAACTCTGATAATCAGGCTTGGCAGCAAACACCTACTCCCAATAAGTCATCTTCCCTCCCAGTTGTCTCTACTTTTCAATTTTACTATTATCTTCTAGATGAACTAAAACACATGGTCTACTTAATAAGTCAGATAAAAGAAATTGGGCTCTCACAGTGACTGGAAATGTTGGTTGTTTGACTCCCCAGTCTCCCTCCCTTCTACATTGCAGGATTGCTGGGGAAGAAAGGGCAGCGTGTCTTTTCGTGGCACTTCCCTTTCCTTCCCTATATAGATGAATATTTCCTTGATAACATATATTTCTAGTGGTCTGAAAGTTTCCAGCACACAGGGCGCTTTGCTGAGATCTAAAGTAGCTCCAACTTCTGCTAGCTTCCTGTGGTGTCAGAATGTGAAATTACTTCCAAGAATAGCCTCTTCCCAAGGGGGTGCTGATAATTATGACAGACAGCAACATGAGGCCTTGGAGCACTGGAGAGCAGAGTTAGAGACAGCCGACTGCTGAGTTTAGAGTTCCTTGTAGCCCTGGGTATAAAAGCACACGTGCTAAAATCTGCCAGGGCCATGGCGTGTGGGTGGGGAAGTGGTATTCTCCAGAGTGGAGAACCTGTGGAGAACTGTGGATTCCGTTCCTGCTTCCCCTCCTTCATTGGGACTTCTCTCCAGCTGTCCTACTGAGTCAGTGAGGCAACCAGTGTTACTTAAGATGCTTCCTCTGGGATTCCACCCTTACACTACCCATGGCCGTCTGCAGCCCTTATCATCTTTCTCATCTTTGCTTTGCATGGGTGCTTCTTTAAGCAGCATTTCTGGGATGCAGTTATTTTATTGATAGTTTTTTTTTATTTTTGGAGAAGAGATTGAACTGTTTCCATCAGTGGGTGAATGATAAAGAAGAATGATAAAATGGCATCATCCTCTTCCTAAGCAAAGTAAATTCTTAGCATGGAGACGGCTTAGCAGGGGCCATACAGACTAGAAGGCTCGAGAGGCGTTTAGTCCCTACCTGGGTTCCACCATGAGATTACTATTTGTGCTAGGCCTCATTTCGGAAGGTCCAGTGCAAAAGACAGTCCTCAGATTAGGACAGGGAAGGTGGGAAGCTATGAGGCACAGCACTTGCCTAGCAGACACTGGTATTTTTAGCAAAATGTGTCTCTCCATTCACACCAATGACACCATTAAGTTCTTCCTTTGACGGTGTGACCTCCAGGGTGGAGGTTAGGTAGCTGGAGAATTTCAAAGGCTGAGCATGTGGCGTGGCGTTAGCTCCTAGGACTATGGCCCTGTCCCTTACTAGAGTCAGATCCTCAGCTGGGTAGATTGTCAGAAAAGGGGCTAGAATTGAGAGTGTGGATCACTGTTCCCTTAATCCCTGTGTGGTTCTTATCAAACATGTGCTAGACTCTTTTAAAGCAGGGTAGATAATTGGATTTGCTCCCAGCCCCTTCAGGTGAGAGATATGAAGTACCCCTATAAATGTAATGGTTTAGCATTTCCTGTTTCAGAGATTGCTCATTTGCACAATCTGAGAGGCAACAGATAGATTTGAGTAGTGAAATTGTATATTGAATTTTGATGATTTCATATATAGAATAATATCTAGTAAAATTTGGCATGAATGAAAATTGACTAATGATGGGGAAAAAACTTCCCAAATACTTGGATTTTTGAAAGTTTAATTTCTGTTAAGATTTCAATTGGTTATTTCCTAATATATGCTCAATTGATTATTGAAGGATTTTGCCCTGCCTTGCCCCGTACCTCCCTTTGGGATATATAAATGCCTGGTTCAGGCAGCCTTTGTGGTCTTCCCTAAAGAATAAGCATAGATTAACAACCCTTAACAGCCATCGACAGATTTGTTATCCACTCATAGATTTGCATGTTTCTTCCGCAAACAGTGTTCTAGAACCCTCTTTATATTTGGGGGGAAAATGATACTACCAATAGACTGCATATACAATAACTTTTTGTCTTCTGTGTTGTGTAACTGCATTACATGTGACACATGCACACACACACACACTTTGAAATGCAGTGAAAGTGCAGTCACTAAGACAAAAGGAAATTGCTATTAGAATGGAAAGATCCAGAAAAATTAAAAGGGAGAAGAGACATGGAATGTGAATATGCAGAGTACTTGGGTAAGAGCTTGCAGAGTAAGGGACTGTGCCCTAGGAAAGTGTGTGACTCCAGCAAAGAGCGAGCAGGGTCATAGGGAGGACCATCTCTCTGCCACCTAGATCATGAGAGAGGAGGCAGCATCTGTAGGGCTCAGTAGAACACATGGGTTTGGGTTGTAGGTAATATTTGGGAGGAAAATCACTAAGGGACTTTTCAGTGCTGGGGAAATTTAAACCGACTGGGGAGCAGAAAGCAAGCGTTCTCCACTGAAATGACAGCCTTCAAATTTCAGAAATAGGCATTTGAAAATTACCCAAACACTCATGCGCATCATAAATCTGCCTTAGATCCTTCGCAGCCATTCTTTTTTTATTACATGAAAGGAAAGGGGAGGGAAACGCTCAGGATCCTAGGATCTTTGCAGCTGCTCACTCCCCACACTAACTAAACTAGCTCAGGCAGGGGCTGTAGTCAAAAATCAATTCAAGGGAAGACAATACAGAGCTGGAAAGATGGACAGGGGAAGTAATTACTAGATAACTGGTAGTTTTAATTAAGCTCTGAGAATACTTGAACAGAAGAGGATATGGACATTAGTGCAGTGAGCCAGTGTGAGAGGGATTTATCAAGCTATGGCAGTATGGTGGAAGTAATCCCTAATTCTGCCACCAAGCCCGAAGGCTGCAAGAGGATGTTGCAATAACAAATTCCATATTAATACTTCCCTGTTTATATAATAAATAATCCAGCAACTTTCATTTCAGTGTTGTGTGTTTGAGATGTGCCTTGATGGAGAAGCTTGACTTGGACCTTGGACTGTGCCCATTTTCTTTTTTCTTTTTTTGGTTTTCTGTTGATTTTTTTCTATTTATTTATTTGTTTATTATTGAAAATTTCCACCTCCTCCCATTTCCCTCCCCCTCCCCCC
>LOEQ01002392.1:155066-167443 GCA_001685075.1 Bramus lutescens | reverse complement strand
AGAGCTAATAAGAAGACTGAGCTAATGGGCCAATCAGTTTTATAATTTATGGAGGTCTCTGTGTGACTTTCTTTGGGGCATGCCGGCTGTGGGGTACTGGGTGGGACAGAAAATCCCAACAAGCCAGCCTTCATGTTACAATACAATAATAAAAACACAAAACATACAGAATAAATAAAGAATATTAAGAGCTGCAAAGGAAAAAGGTCAAGTAACTTATAAAGGTAAACCCATCAGACTTACATTCCTTTAACAGAATAGTAGTAGTAGGTTTTCCTGTAGGCCAATGACCTATCTAGTCTCAAGCTGTTGGCCACTTTAGCAATGTCTTGTATGATTTTTCATTTCATGGAGTAGGTCTTAAATCTAATTTAAAAAGGATTGTTTCCTCCCATAACATTTGTGCCATTATTGCAATAGTGCATTTTTTGGTTGGGCAGCTATTATAGGTCATAAGATTTTTAGTTGAGTAAGATATTTACCTTTCTCATCCTATAGTGTGCAACATATCTTCCAGCACCATGATGGCCAGTCAGTAGTGATGAAGCTTATAGTTGGGCACCAACTTTACTTTTCTGTGTTTGAACAAAAGTGATGTCTTCAGAAGTAGGGTTTTAGTATCAGATTGTAGGGGACAATAGCCTTGGAAATAACTTGTGATGTTTGGGTGACTCCTTTGGTAAATGACTCAAGAGGTGATAATTCATTCCTGGCACTTAAGGTTTTACTTGGTGGCATAAGATGTTTAGCTGGGCCATTGTCTCTCCCATTGTATGGCAACCCCATTTAGAGTTCTTTCATATATGTGAATATTTTTGGAAGCTTCGCTGATAGTACATTTTTATATGGTTTTCTAAAGGCCTTTGGAACTAGTTGTCCCTCCCTATATTTCACCCTCTACCTCATTGTTCTACTTCTCTCTTCTTTCTATTCTAGTTTCCTTTTTATTTTTCTTTTTCTTGTGATAGTGTATTCCATTTCTGCTTCCTTGGGAGATCCTTTTCTCTTCTATGGTTCCTTACTAGGCTTCTACCTCTGTGGTTACATCACACATATAGAAAGCTTAAAAACTAGCATATGAGAGAAAACATTAAATATTTATCTTTTTGGGTTTGGATTACCTCACTTGGGTTGATTGCTTTCTAGATTTATTCATTTACTAGCTAATTTTATGTTTTTGTAACAGATGACTAAAATCCTATAGTATAAATGTACTACATTTTTATTATTTACTCATTAGTTGATGGATATCTAGGTTGTTTAAAATTTCTGTCCATTATGAATAGAGCAGCAATAAACATGGTTGAATAAATATCTCTGTTGTAGGAGGTCACTTGCTTGTCTCAGCCACCTGGCTGGCTTAGCTCCGAAAAAACCACATAGTTTATTAACCAATGAAAGCAACACAAAGACAAAAAGAACTCCTACATCATCTTCCCTTTTCTGTTTAAACAAAAAGGAAGGCTTTAACATAGTAAAATTACATATAACAAAACAGGTATCAAATAAGAATTACACTTATAATATTTATATATATTTTATCTTTTATCATAACTAAGAAAAATTATAACTATAAATTCTTCAACTCCATCAAAGGCCCCAGAAGTATATATTACCTAAGGAAACAGGAAGTGCATTATAAACAACTTCAAAAACTCTAGAATTGACAGAGACATATCACTGACTGAACAGTCACCCAAAGTTCTTTTCTACCATTGGGGCATCCGTCTTTAGCCTACAGGCCCATAGTATCCAACAGACTTTTCCATAAAGCAGGAAATTTCAAAGATCATTCTGCCTATATTGGCAGTTCATCAGTCACCTTCTTCTGTATCCTGCAGAATGTCTCGCAGACTCTTTCATGAAGCAGGAACCTCGAAGGGTCATCTCACCTTTAGGCAAGTTCAGCAATCATTTCTCTGCAGGTACTGAATGTCCAGTTAAGCAGTTCAGGCAAGAGCAGTTTCTTGGCCAAACGGATAACCAACTCCATAAAGATCCTCTTTGATGCCCATATTCCTCTTGAAGTAGCTTGGTGCTTCCAGGAGCAGATGTGTCTCACTGTCATGAAAAGTCCTAAGCTATTAAAATATTTTGAATACCATATTCTGAAGGTCTCTGAAAGATCTGAAGAATACCTAACTAAATGAAATACATCTCTATACATCTAGAAAATGTAACACGGCTACAATTTTGACTATTTTAAATGACTATCTATTAAGCTACATTTCTTAATTATATATTACATTTTTACATGAGCTTGGCCCATTAGCTCTAACTTCTTATTGGCTAACTCTTACATCTCAGTTTAATCAATTTCTATTAATCTGTGTATCACCACATGGCAGTGGCTTACTGGGAAAGATTCAGCATGTCTGTCTCTGGCGAATCCATGGTGTCTCCTACTCTGCCTTTCTTCCTCCCAGCGTTCAGTTCTGTCTTCCATGCCTACCTAAGTTCTTCCCTATCAACTAGGCCAAGACAGTTTTTTTATTAACCAATGAAAGCAACATGAAGACATGAGGACTTCCTACACCATGTCTCCATATTAGGATATAAAGCCCTTTGTACACATGTCCAAGAGTAGTATATATGGATCTTAAGGTAGATTAATTCTCAGCTTCATGAGGAAGCTTGACACTGATTTTGTCTTCATAGTGGCTAATATTCCAGTTTTCATTACCACAGCAATAAATAAATTCTATCTTTTCCCTGAATCATCACCAGCATAAGCTGCTATTTATTTTATTGTTCTTGGCAATTCTGATAGAGTAAGAGGAAATCCTGGAGTAGTTTTAATTTCTTAACTAGCCTTTTTATGTATCAGCTCCTGTGTTGTGTCACTCTCAAGTCTTTGAAGATATATATACTTCAATTTTCTCAGATGTAATATGTGATCTACACAGATAAATGTGTATTTGCAAATATGAAAGTGCAAAGAAGTGTGTTGGAGGACACATGCACAGTTCTCTGTGACAATGTCAGTGCTGGAGACTCATCCATGGAGCTAGGATATCCTGAGTTAGTCCATAAACTTGTAGGGCATCAGGTCTTCTGATGTGGTAGAGAGGGGTACATCTATGGAAAGGGTACATCTATGGAAATGAATTCTCAATATCTAACTGTTTGCTTTCTTTACTCCTGACAGGTTAACAGAATTGCTACAGGAAGATGAAAATGGCACATCTGAGCACTTAGAAACCTGCTTTTTAAAGTACCAAACAAGAAAGTTAGTATTGCAAAATTAAGTATGCAGAAGTTTAAGCATTTTTTGCTGAAAGCTTTTCATTATTGTTTGAAAAGAATGTAAAATGTAGTAGCAGATCAATCTGAGTAAGGTAATCATGATAGATCAATTGGATGTTGAAACCAACTAGTAATCTGTAAAAGTACAGAATTTCGAACACTTCATTGTGTAGGAGAACTCCAAAGAACTGAAGAGTTTGGGATGCTCTTGTGCTCAGAAAGGAGAACAGCAAAATTCTCTTCCCAATAAAAATGATTTAATATTATTGATGTGAAGAGGAAATTTGCATCTAAACACCATGTGCTCAGCATCTACAGAATGATTAAAACAAGGAATATTTGACCAATGTATTACAAATTTCTGTATACCACTAGTCTTGTCATGTTGAACAAAACACAGGAACTTAGAAATCACAATGGGAAATAATAGCGATTATCTAACCCATGGTATGGCTTAATTCATCAATTTAAAGGAGAAAAACACACATATGATCTACACATGAAAATTCTTCTTTGTAATCTAATGGCAAATTAATCAGTAAAATGGCATAGAGGGAAGGAGAATCAGATAGTTCCAAGTGAGGACAATATGGGTAAACTACTGTCTTTGAAAGGAAAAAGTAAACTGCATGTGATCCTTTGTTTGTCAGAGAAGAAACCATTCAGGGAAATATATAAATACTTCCTACAATCCAGGAGCTGCGATAAGCAGTTATAGTATAGAAGTACTGAGCACACGTGTTGTGACTGGCGCTTCCACTTTGCAAAGTTTATAGCCCTCCTCAGTCTTTATCCACTTGAATTCTGTGAAAGCATAGATCAATTACCAAAACCCTGACATAGAACTTTTGCAACCTTCATTTTCTTTTAAGAAATATAGCTGAGCAAGTGTCCTTGTGGTATGATTGTACATCCTTTGGGAATATGTCCAAGAATGGTATCATTGGGTCTTGAGGTAGACTGAGTCCCAGTTTTCTGATTAAACTGATTTCCAGAGTGGCCGTACATATTTCCACCTCTACCAGCAGTTCAGGAAAGTTCCCTTTACCCTACATCCTCTCCAGCATGAGCTGTCATTTATGGTTTGGATCTTAGCCTTTCTGACAGGGGTAAAATAGAATCACAGAGTCGTTTGATTTGCATTTTCCTGATGGATAAAGATATTGAACATTTCTTTAAGTTTTTCTTTGCCATTTTAGAGTCTTCTGTTGAGAATTCTCTGTTTAGGTCAGTATCCCATTTTTAAATTGGATTATTTGTTTTTTATGTCTAGTTTCTCGAGTTCTTTATATATTTTAGAAATCAGTCCTCTTGGATTTGGGGTTGGTGAAGATCTTTTCTTACTCTGTAGGTTGCCATTTTGTCCTATTGATAGTTTTATTTGTAATAGCCAGAACCTGGAAACAACTTAGCAACTGGAGAAGAAACACACAAAATGAGAAAAAACTTTCCTTGTTAATGCAGAAATAATAATTAGTATTGTTATTGTTCATCCTACTCAAAATGAGCCATAGATTCAATGTAAACCCCATAAAATATTAAATTTTTCTCAAAAACTATAAAAATATTGTTGAAATTCATATGGATCTATAAAGATCCCCAAATAGTCCAAAAGATCTTAATCAAGGTGCTGGAGAGATGACTTGGTGCTTAAGAACACTGGCTGCTGTTCCCGAAGACCTGGATTTGATTAAGCACCCACATGGTGGTTAATAGCTGTCTGTAACACTAATTCCAGGAGAGTCTTTCTTTAAATAAAATTTGATCCTGGCATCCACTGGTAATACATACTTGTGGTGCACAGACACACATGGAGGCAAACTACCCGTATATATAAAACAAAAATAAATAACTTTTTTTTAAAAGAAAAACATCTTGAGCAAAGGGCTAAAGCTAGAGATATCACAATATGTGATTTAAAATAATATTATATATCCAGAAATGCCACACAGTCTGGTACTAGTATGTATATAGACATACAAGAAAAAAAATCACACAGCCATGTAAACAAATACTCTTTATCCATAGATCACTAATCTTGAGAAAGATGTTAAAACATGCATTTAAAGAAGGCTTAATGATACTGGGAAAACCAGTTATCCACTTGAAGGAAACTGAAATTTGACACCTACCTTCACCTGTCCAAAATCACCTCAAAGTGGAATAGACAGCTGAATATACAAGGGGGCACTAGAATAAAAGCCTTGGGCAAACACTTCAAGACACTGGTTTAGCAAGGCTAGTGTGGCTGATACTAATGTAGAATACTAAAACAAAAATGACAAATGACACTAATTTAAACCAAAAGCTCTGCTTATCAAAGGAAGCAATCAACAAAAAGACAACTTACAGAAGGGGATCAAATATTTGATAAGTATGTTCTAATAAAATATTCATATTGAGAATAAATAAGAAACACAATAATTCGGCAGCAAAAGTACAAAGTAATCAAAATGGTGAGTAAATAATCTGAATAGATATTTCTCAAAGTAAGAATCAAATAGTCAAGAAACATGTGAAAAAAATCCCAAAGGCATTAGTTATCAGGAAAATACAAATGATGGTTGAAATGTGGTTATCATCTCATGGCTATTAAAATGGTTGCTTTCAAAATAAATTAAAGCTACAAGGATGAGAAAACTAAACTTTCATATACTATTGCAAGAATGTACAGTCGTACAAGCATTAATAGCATAGAAGTCCTCAAAACACTGAAAATAGATCTGCCATATGAATCAATCCTACATCTGGGTGCATATTCAGAGAAAATGAAGTCAGTACATGAAAGTGTTTATGCTGGAGCTGTTCCTGAGGGTTAACATATGGCATCATTCCAGGTGCTCATCAATAGATAAATGACTAAAAAATGTGGATATTTATACATATATAAAATACAAATGTGGATATGTAGGCCTATATATCCAGACCATTCAATGAAATATTATTTTTTATAAAGAATAATAAAACACTGTTGTTTTCAGCAAAATAGATAGAAGTGGAAGCATGTTAAAGGAAATAAGCCAGTCAGAGAAAGAGTAACACAAGGTTTTCTCTTGAAGGTGGAAGAAGGAACTTGAATGTAGAACAGTGGCTTGTGAAGGTTGTGAGAAATATGGATTTGCATGGATGATATGTTCTGGCTGAATAAATTTACTTTAACATTACACTGAACTTATTAGTATGTGTGATAATACACATTAAATCTCAGATCACAGCTGGTTACATCTAGTTTACATGTTATATAGAACAGTAAGACTTACATGTGTGAAAATAAAATATACAGGACATGATAGTAGTATCCATTTGAATCCATCCACACACGACCACACATTCTAAAAGGGTATCGTTATATTTGGGGGTGAGAAGCACAATCTTTCCAGTATCAGATGCTGAAATCATTAGGTATATATTGGGAAATGATTGTATATCTGTATAAGAAAATAAAGCTTTTTAATTCTTTTTGTTGAGCTGTACATATTTCTCTATTCCCCTCCCTTCTTCCACTCTTTCCTTCTATCCTCTTCCATGACCTCCATGCTCCCAATTTACTCAGGAGATATTGTCTTTTTCTTCTTCCTGTATAAACCCATAAGTCTCTCTTAGTGTCCTCTTTGTTATCTAGTTTCTCTGGGGTTGTGGCCTGTAGGCTGGTTTTTCTTTGCTTTATGTCTAAAAGCCACTTATGAGTGAATCCATATTATATTTATTTTTATGGGTCTGGGTTACCTCAATCAATATGTTGTTTTTCTAGATCTATCCATAGGACATTAAGTTTTAATCTTTTACAAAAACTAATCCACCATAATCAAAGATCAAAATATAAAAGCCCAAACAGGGAAGGTTCTGGAAGAGAGACAGAAGTGTCTCCCAGAGGGTAGCATGGGTCATGTCCTTTCATCAGAAAAGGTGCAAACACTAATTACAAAGTAAAAGTTAGATAGATCTAACATCGCCAAATCAAGATCCGTTCCTCATTTCAAGACTAGCAAGGTTGCCAGGGTGGTGGTAAAGGAAAACATAGAGAAAGCAAGGCTCAGACTGAGAGAATACATCAAACAAAGATTTGACACTACACCACAAATAGGGAAAAAAAATTAATACAAGCCATGAAGAGAAAGCCACATAGTCTGATCATAAGAAGAATAGGAATTGAATAAATATATTTAAGAAAACTGCCTTCATCACATCAATAAAACTAAGAAAAATTATTCAACATCTTTACCAGTCAAGGAAATATAAATTAAAATCCAATTAAATCCAATCCACAACCAACAGAATAAAATTAAAAGACTGGCAACCAATGTCAGCCCCACATTATGACATAGGGAAATTGGACTTCATGGCCATTCTTCTGGGAAAAATATTAGTAAAATTTCCTTTGAAAGCCTTGCTGAATTATTTAGTTATGTTGTATACTTTATGACTTTTCAGTTCTTCACATAAGTATATCCATGAGATGATTAATTGCATATACCTGCTAAAAGTTACACAAAAACAATTGTGATGGCTTTTTAATATTTCCAAGAACAAACCATTAAATGACAGAACACTGTTATTTGAGAGCAGTGAAAAACTTGCACTGAAGGTGAAAATTTTGATCACTTTTTTTTCTGTATTACTGATTCTCACATAAGTAATACTTAGTGGTTGAAAGAGGCATCAATGAAGAAGAACACTTAAAAGAAATCTCACACTAACTCAGAATTGAGAAATAGGTGGTTATTTATTTAGGCGTAGACTCACAAATCAAAGTCCTTTGCTGGAATGGAGATCAGAAACCGAAATCCGCAACAGGAACAGAGAGGCTGGAAAAGAGGCTGGACGCATGCTCTGCATAGGCATGCGTAGTATAAGAGGCCACACCTCAGTAGGCAGGTATGACTTCCTACAGCACATCAGTAACTTTACTGTACAGAACATTTATGTAAATACCCAAAACTTAGCTGAGCAGATAAATGGCTACAGAATATAGTGACTCCTTTTTAGTGTGGTAGCAATGCATCTGGTTTGCAAAAGGCATGAGGGGACCTTTAGGGGTACAGTGTACAAAAGCATGAGGGGGCCCTTGGGGGTGCAGTGCATAAAGGCATGAGGGGGCCTTTAGGGGTACAGTGTATAAAAGCATGAGGGGGCCCTTGGGGGTGCAGTGTATATATTTTTTTCTGCTGTTCTGGGAAGGATATGTTAATGCAAAACTTCCTGCAGCTGTACATATAAGTTTTATACACACACACACACACTCATACTCACACGCACTCACATGACATGCACACATACACACATATGCCAAATTAAATGTTGAAAAATGAAACTCAGAAAAGGTTCGTCAAACAAATGGCCAGTAAGCAATGGAAAATAATGAGAACATTTCCAGTCAAGGAAATGCATGTTTAAGCAACAGCAAAACATTTTATTACTCACAAGAGACTACCAAAACATCAAAAAGCAAGTGACAAACTATCTTTAGAAATGTGAATTATCCCAACATATTAAATTGTAATTTGGTAAGTTATTTTAAAACTAAACACACACACATACACACACACACACACACACACACACACTTTACCAAAGGTAGCAGAGCTGAGAATATCACTCTATGAGTTTTCTTCCATGTTTCTGTGTCCAAAATATCTGAGAGAAAAAATTAAGGAAAGAAATATTAATTTTTATTTCATGGTTTCAGAGGCTCAACCCACAGGGCACTTTGATTGTTGTGTTAGTCTCTGTGAGTTCCTAGGAGAGCTAGGAGCTAGCTGATTTTGTGGGCCATGTTTTCCTGGCATCCTTGACCTCTTGGGCTCCTATAATCCTTCCTCCCCTTCTACCAAGGGGTTTCCTGAACTCCATCTAATCTTTGGTTGTGGGACTCCTCATCTTTCCTCATCAGCAGCTGGAAGAAGCTTCTATGATGAGGATTGGGCTAATCAGTATCTATGATTATAGCAGAATATCATTAGGAATCATTTCACTGACTTTTGTTTTGTTTTGTCAGTCAGGTTTGATTCTACCCTAGGTCTCTGAGCCATCCAGTTTCTGTATCCTGTCCATTCATGCAGTGTAGAACATTCTAATAGGTAATGAACAGAAAGAAAAAGAACTTTTATTTTAAGAATCTGTACTATTTGACCTTGTAATTTTATGGAAAAATCATACAAAATATGTGATTTAACATTTCATAGTAATATGTTCTATTAACAATTTTTGGTTCACATATTTTAATGGCTTTCAAACTCATCTCTATTATGGCTACTTATTTAGCAACTAAGGCCCTGGATTATAAAAACCCAAACATTACAGGTGATTTCCATTGCTCTTGGTCACGCTTCAGAACTTGAGGGTAACATATACTGAATCATAGACTATGGATAAGTCTGACTGGTATTCTTCTGGAAGCTTCATCCTTACTGGACAGCTTGCACAGTGCTGGAAAGTTCTACCAGAAGACAAAAAATAATTACTGGTTTCAGCCATCTGTGAATGCTGAAAATTATAACAATGACCTGCCTGGCAAGAAAGGCCAACTGGTGCAATAGTGGTATTAGTGGTTAGGAGTAACTATCCACTATTTAAGGTCTGCCACATGACATTGAACCAATACTTGGCACTTTCAATAAGGTCAAGAACCTGTGCCTAGGTAGGTCATAGGCCTCAGGAGAAACCTATTCGTATTATTCTGCTAAATGAGCATAGCAATAAAATGATTCCTAATGACTTATTATTCTAACCTTTGATGATTTAATTCTTGCCAGACAAGTTTCTTCTCATAGTTGATGATCATTGACTTAAAAATCCACACCTGCAGAGAATATGAGGCTTTAGAGCACTCAGTTCTAAGTGGGATGTCTACTCCACTTCCCTTCCCTCAAGACTCAGGAGTCTTAATGAAAGAGTGTGTCTGCTAAGCATATTAAAGATAACCTCAGTGGCACCAAGCCAAGTTGTTGTTACTTAAAGGAATGAAATCACAGACTTCCTCTTGAACTATTTTGACCAAGAGCAAGTCCACGTTTGAGTTCTCTGCTCATGGCTGTCAACTGTCCGTAGTTTGTGGTTTTTAGTTTATCTGTAATTTGTGATTGATTGTTGTGCTGTCTGTTCTTCTGTCCCTAACAAAAGGCTCTGCTTTTTGTTGACTAAACAGCACAGAAAGAATAAAGTAGAAAAGGAATGAGGAAAACCTTATAGAAATCTTTAAAAGACTTTTACAAGGGATTAAATTATGAGCTCCACCTGACTTTAACTGACCTTGAAAACAAGGTCACTACTGAAAACAAGCTATTTGTATGTTAATTCCAAGATTTATGACAAACATTTGTTGTATAAAAATTGTTTTTTAACATGTTGCCTGATTTCATTTAGCAAATAATTAAAACACACACATACGCACACACACATACTCTGAGTCAGGAGTGTTGAAGAGTGCATAATTTAAAATTAAATCTATGTCTTAGCTTAGGTTGTAAAGGTTGATTATATGTGAAATTCAAGGCAACTAAATGTGAATGCAACATCGCTCTCTTAAAGGCAGGTTGAACTTAAACATATTGATTACACAGTTTGATAACAGTTTAAATCTTATGCAATCTCAAGCTGTATTATTAACTTGGCTTTGAAATCCAGCAAAAGTTCAGTATCTTTGAATATAAAAGATATTTTATAAAATTGTATCATTATAGAGGAGGGTAGAAAGATTATGAAAGCCAGAACTGGTGGATGATCTCAAGGAAACTGTAAGCTTTAGACAAGACAGGGATGATGGTCATATGAACCCACAGCAATGGTGACAGTAATAGAAGCTGGCACAATACCAGCATGGAGGAAGAGATGGGCACAAAATACACTCCTAACTGAGGAATTATTGGTATCTGATAACTTCCAGGAAAGGAGGAATCAGTTTCCTTCAATGGTGCAATCCCTTGTTTATTAGCCACACTCTAGTGCAGGCTACATGTCCAAGAGCAGTTGCCTAACACAAGTTGGATTCAATGGGTTTTTAATTGTTTTTATTGAGCTATTTATTTTTCTCTGTTCCCCACTCTTCCTATTTCATCCCCTTCTATCCTCCCCCATGGTCTCCATGCCCCCATTCTCAGTAGATTTTTTTTTCTACTTCCCATGTAGATTAGATCCACGTATATCTCTCTTAGGGCAGATTCAATGGATTTAAGGAAAGAGTGAGAGAGCAAGAGAGAGTGATAGCAAAAATAAGATATCTAGAGAGCAAGCAAGAGATACAAAAATGGTGGCTAGATGGGTTCTTGATCTAGGAGGAGTTGGCTGGATGGGTGGTAGACCTAGGAGGAGTTGGCTAGAAATGCGATAGACCTAGGAAGAGTTGGTTAGATGTGTGGTTGACCTAGGAGGAGTTGGAGAGGGGTATGAATGTGATCAAAATATGCTGAATGAAATTCTCAAAGAATTATTAAAACTATTATTTGTTATTTTTAAATAGAGAAAAATAATAAATAGAAAATTCATCTGAAGAAGGATCTAGAATACATTGATTCTATTACTAGAGAAGGGATGTAAGAAGTTCAAACATAGTATCTACAATAAAAAAGTAAGAGCTATGCTATATGCTAACTCTCAATGCTTTACTTTTAAACTGATTTACTTTTTAAAACTAATTCTATAGTATCAGTAGTTATATACTTAAAACAGGAAATGTCTCTATTAATCTAGTGTAGTAAGTAAATTCACTCACAAAAAATTAAGTTATTCCAACCGCAAATAATATGATACCTTTACTTTTAAATTAAGGAAACTAAGAAGCAATGCCATTACTTTGGAAAACATCAGCAACAATAACAAGAAACCAAAACCAGGTCAGTGAGATGGCTTAGTGGGTAAAGGCACTCGCTGACAGGACACTGTCATTAAGACAGAAAGGCAACCTACTGAATGGGAGAAGATCTTCACCAACCCCACATCAGACAAAGGTTTGATCTCCAAACTATATAAAGAACTCGAGGAACTAGACTTTAAAATGCTACTTAACCCAATTAAAAAATGGGACACTGAACTGAACAGAAGAAGTTTGAATGGCCAAAAGACACTTAAGGTCATGCTCAACTTCCTTAGCGATCAGGGAACTGTAAATCAAAACAACTTTGAGATACCATCTTACA
>LOEQ01002392.1:115304-147623 GCA_001685075.1 Bramus lutescens | reverse complement strand
TGGAGAGGATGTGGAGTAAGTGGAACACTCATCCATTGCTGGTGGGAATGCAAAGTTGTGAAGCCACTTTGGAAATCAGCATGGCAGTTTCTCAGAAAATTGAGACTCAACCTACCACAAGACCCAGAAATACCACTCTTCGGCATTTACTCAAAGAATGCACACTCATATGACAAGGACATTTGCTCAACTATGTTCATAGAAACATTATTTGTAATAACCAGAACATTAAAACAACCTAGGTGCCCCTCAACCAATGAATGGCTAAAAAAAGTTCTACACAGCAGTAAAAAAAAAACAGTGACACCTTGAAATTTGCATGAAATGGATGGGACTACAAAACCCCATCCTGCGTGAGCTAATCCAGGCCTAGAAAGACAAATATGATATGTAGTCACTCTTAAGTGGATATTAGAAATAAAGCAAAGGATAACCAGGCTACACAGTTCACAAGCCCAGAGAAGTTAGGAAAAAAGGAGAGACACACATGGAACCCCCTGGGAAGGGAAAATAGACAAGATCTCCTGAGTAAAGTGGGAGTTGGGGGAGGGAGGTGGAAGAGGAGTGAGGAGGGGATGGGGGGGAGAACATTAGGGATTGGGAAGGTCAGGTTGGGTAAAGGACAGAGGGAGAACAAGGAAAGATATATCTTGATGGAGCCATTGTGGGATTAGCGAGAAATCCAGCACTAGGGAAATTCCCAGGAATCCACAAGGATGACCCCAGCTAAGAATCTAACTAATAGCAAAGAGGGTGTCTTAGCTGCCCTTTCCCTGTAAGTACATTGAAGACTACCTTAATTGTCACCATAGAACCGTCATCCAGTAACTGATAGAAGCAGATGCAGAGATCCACAGCAAAGCACTGGGCCAAGTTCTTGGAGTGCAGTCATCGAGAGGGAGGAACGATAATATGAGCAAAGGGGTCAAGACCATGATGCGTAAACACCTGACCTGAACTAGTGGGAGCTCATTGACTCTGGAATGACAGCTGGGGAGCCCGTATAGGACCAAGGTTGGTCTTTTTAATGCGGCTGACAGTTATGTGGCTTGGGCAGTTTGTTGGACCATTGGCAGTGAAACCAGGATTTATCCCTAGTGTATGAACTGGCTTTTTGGAGCCCATTCTCTTTGGAGGGATACCTTGCTCAGCCCAGATACAGGCACGAGAGTCTTGGTCCTGCCTCAAGTGATGTGACAGACTTTGTTGACTCTACCATTGAAGGCCTCACACTCTCTGAGGAATGGATGGGGAGTAGGGTGGGGAGGGCATGGGAATGGAGAGGGAACTGGGATTGGAATGCCAATTGAAAAAAGATTGTTTTTTTCTTAAAAAAAAAAAACAGATCCAGAGAGAAAATCAAGAAGGATACAACAGGCAACACTATTGACCACAGGCATCTAACAAAAATAGGCAGAGAAGATCCACTTAACAACAGCAGATCTCACATTCCTCTTAAGTGCACAGAGCAGTTTAAGGTGAATGATACTATGGAAAAGTTTTTAACCATTGTTAATCAAGCTAGAGATCAGTAGCAGAAAGAAAATGGAAATGAATGGATTCCTATAAACACATAACCATCGAAGATTAAGGAATAAACAGGAAAGTTGAACAGACCAATGGCTTTAACCAGGAAGGCTATAAATCAGTAATAAAAATTCTCCCAACAACAGCAAAAAGCTCAAGACATAATGGCTTTATTTGCGAATTAAACCAGAAATTAAAAAACTCAAATAACAATATTTCTCTAACTCTTCCAGATATTTGAACAGTAAGAGGTAATTCCAAAACAATTGTATGAATCCAGTGTTACTAACAAGGACACTATAGCAGAAGAGACCTATATAAATATATAGACATAAATATATAAATGCCTAGATAAATATATTGACATAACTTTCTCAATAAGATATTAGTAAGATGAACTGAGCAGTATATTAAATGATTATGTACTCCGATTAACTGGAATCTATAAGTGGGATGAATGAATGGTTCAGCATAAAAATTAATGTGATATTCTATACTAACATTGAAGGATAAAATATGATCTCTTTAACAGATTTAGAAAGATAGAGAATAATCAGTATCTCTTCATGATTGAAAACTTCCAACCAACTCAGAAAAAATGAGATGAAAATTATTTCAAAATTACATGGGTCATGTGTGGAAAACTCATGATTTGATCATATGTAATGGTGAAAGCTGCAAAAGATCAGAGATAACCAGTGTGTTAACTGTCACTTCTTTATAAGTACAGTATTGAAAGTCATAGATCAGAGAAGGATCAGCAATCACCAGTGTATTAACTGTCACTTCTATATCATATAAGCACGATATTGAAAGTCATAGGCAAAGCAATTAGCAAAGAAAAGCAGGAATTTGAACAAGAAAAATATAAGTAGAATGACCCGTATTTGCTAACTATACAATATGAGACAAATACTAAAGATGCCACAATGGAAAAAAAAAAGCACCGAGACAAAACAAAACAAAAGCTCATTAGACTTCATTGGAAAACTCAGTGTGAGTACAACATATAAAATCAGCATTAAAAACAGTCACATTTCTATATATTAGCAACAAATTATTTCCATTTACAGTAGCATTAAAATGAACAAATTGCTTAGAGAGAAATTTAAGCAAGGAAATAAAAGATGTATGGTCTTGTTCCAGTTTGCTTTCTGTTGCTGGGATAAAACACAGACTGAAACCAACCTTGGGGTGGGAAGGATTTATTTCAGCTTTGTCTACAGTCCATGACTGAGGGAATCCAAGCCAAGAACTCAAGCATGCACCTGGAGTCAGGAACCAAAGCAGAGGCTGTGGAGGAAAGATGGCTACAGGTTTGCTCCTTATGGTTTGCCCATCCACCTTTTCTTTTCCATCCATTTTTCTTATACAGCCCAGGCCCATCTGCTCAGGGATGGCCCTGCCTACTGTGGCCTGGGTCTTCATATACCAATCAACAACCAGAAAGTTCAACAAGGATATGCCCAAAGTCTTGTCTGGTGGAAACTATTTCTCAATTTTTCAACAGTTTTCCCAGGACTCAGTTTTCAAATGTCCAGTTTTTGCAATGTAATCTTTAGAATGATTCCAGTATTGTATATTTGCTTTTTTGGTTTATTTATTTTAGTTTTTGCACTTTTATAAGCTGCTAAATCTGATGGTGGACCAGTATTTGCTAGCCCTCCCTTATACCAAACTCCCAATATACCAGAAGACAGACAGCTGTTAACATCTGTGAGGGAGACTGAAACAGATGACCCCAAGAAAAAAGAGGAGCTTGACATCCGAATACAGTGTAAAACCTTGCCTTATTGTTGAGCCACTCTGGGTTTAGTAGCAGTGAAAAGCCTTGCTTGGCAGGGAGTCACTCTTTACAGCAAACTCTTTTAGAGTTTGTAACTCTTTTAGAGCAAACTCATTGAGCAAAGAGACAGACTGGCTCTGAAACTGTTTTAAAGGTATAAGTATAGGAGCATCTTCCCCTGCATCTGCCCATGGGGAAAGATGTTAGCCCCCTCTGACTTTTAGCCTCACCCATAAATACACACACAAGTTCATCAGTACTGCTCTCTGTGAATATGAGTTATAACAATACATTGAATATATATGCACTAACATATTTGTTGAAGTTTAAAGGGCTATGAGAACTGGAGCGAGACTGTGGTTTATAATGTATATCCAGAAATGAAGAACAGATGATCTGGGAATGAACATTTGTTGGAAGGATCTCTCTGGGCTTAAATATTTATTTTACTTCCTCCAGCTCCCTCCTTTTTGACGGAGTAATATGCTTGCCAAAATCTACAGTATGAAACCATGCAAAGTTTGTGACAAAATCACCTCAAATTGCTACCATAAATTATTACCTCCTACATAGCCTTTCTCTGCAGTGTGCAATTTATCATGGAAATGATTTATTCTTTCTAATTAAGGACTTGGCTTGAAACGCTTTATTTTAGGTGTGAAAGAGGTGTTGATTTCTGGCGGAAAATGCAGGGTTGCCCTATACAATGTACTGTACTTTCATTTATGTCTCTAAAGTGTAGTGTTGGATTCCAAGGAAAGGAAGCTCCTTTTCGTTCAGGTCAAGTCAGAATCCAGGTTTGTAAAAATTCCAGATTTTAAGAATTATCTTGAAGAAAATCTTGATGGAGAATTCACAATGCAGATTTTTGGAGGACTCTGAAGAACTAGCTTTCTTACCTCCTCCTCCTCCTCCTCCTCCTCTTCCTCCTCCTTCTACTTTTTTTTTCAGGGCATGGTGAGAGTTCTATTGACTTTCTGATATTTCTTAGGTATGTATGCGTTAAGGTAAATTCATCCCCAGCACTTCCACCTTGACAATGCAAATATGCATTATATAGTCACCCTTTGTCCATTTATCCTTCCATTCATCTGTCCATCTAAGCATTTTCAATTTAGAATACATGTTTATTGGGAACTTACCAAATGGCATGATCGTGAAGTTCCAAAGAGGAAAGATGATTTCTGGCATGAAAAAGCTTGTTCAGTAGTGATGCAAATAACGTCATTTGCTTCATTGTTTCTAAAACTTACCTGAGGGCCAAGCATGGGCTGTATCGGCATAAAACTAGTTAGTGCTCTGGGTGAGATCTCTTGAATTCCATCTCACATGGCCCTAGAGGTTCACAGTGCACCAAATTCCTCCTTTGAGCGCAAACCTTGACCCAGTCATGTAAGTTTCTTGCAATTTCTTGTCTAGATGGGCTTATTCATGTTATTCTATGAGGCCTGAACAAGCCTTTTCTAATTCCAGAGCCTAAATCTAATTCCAAATCTTTCAGGGAAATATCCTTTCTTTTCTTATTTTCTCCTTTCCTTTTCCCTCCCTCCTTCCTTCCATCCCTCTCTCCATCCCTCCTTTTCTCCCTCCCCTCCTTCCAATGCAAAAGTAACATGGGGATTTTTCATAATTCCCTTGCCCCCTCTGCTTTTGTGTGTGGAGAAGTAGCACCCTTAGTATTCTAGGAATTTGGAGATTTGTGTCACTGCAATGTAGACATTAGTGAAAATGTGATTAGCTTTGAAATCAGTATTTGAAGACTGGGACTTGCTTCACTCTTCTACAATGAGGAAGGAGAGGAGAGGAGAGGAGAGGAGAGGAGAGAGAGGGAGAGAGAGAGAGAGAGAGAGAGAGAGAGAGAGAGAGAGAGAGAATGAGAATCTGGGCCTGTCATGGGTTTTTGAAACTTCAAAGCTCACCTCCAATGACAAACCTCCCTCCAACAAGGCCACACCTCCTAAAAATTCCTATACAGCCCAACAGTCTACCAACTGGAAACTGGAAAACAAACATTCAAATATATGAACCTATGGAAACTATATTCACTCAAACCATTTCACTTCCTGATCCTCTTCCAGGTCTTGTTTTGGAAGGGTTTGGAATCACTTTCTTTAGGGAACCCTCCTAGTCTCATAAGATTTAGTGTCTTCAATATGGCTCCATGAATTTTTACATGTTTGCTAATGAAGCATGCTGGGTACTCTTCCTATGTTCACATGCAGTAGATGTTCAGGAGGTTGAGTTCAGTTGCTGTAATTTCCCTCAGGAAATGCGGAGGCTGGCTAGTCACAGTTCTGATTTACCACATGGTCAAACAGCACATAAGAGCTAGAGAGAAGCAGGTGACAAGTGCAGCCATTAGTTTCTTTCAATGTGTACAGCTCCAATGTTTCTTGATTTTTTTATTTGAAGCATCGTTTCTATATGTAATGAGTATAGATCCAAAGCACCCATTTGCCAAGAGTTAGCCTAAACAGTTTTTCTATTTCGTTTTTCTTTAGGTTAGGTTCTTAATGTCTCAAGAAACTACTATACTTCAATTTAACCCACAAGTGACTTTCTTAGTAGCTGTGCCAACAGTGGCCATGACCTTGTGATCATGTCATTCCTGTAAGCTACCCAAATTCTGATAGTTATTGTTAAGTGAACTAACACATCTCTAGAAGTTACTACTTGTGAAGGATGTGTGTGACTTACAAATCACAACAAATTAAACTGGTTTCTTTCATAACCAATGTGTGTGTTGGTGCACATGCGTATGTGCACTTGTGTGGTAGGGGACCTCATTCCTGTAACTGTACATTGATTTTAATGTGTCTGAAACTTTGGAGGAGTAGGGACTTCTAAGTTATATAACTAAAATATACCTCATATTCGTTTGTTTTTCAAATTAGCCACAATTTGCACATTTGAATGGAAAAAAATCTCTTTAGAAACGATGAAGAGAACTCTATGGGTCTAAGCAAGGCCTCTGTGGTGGAAGAGGTAGATTTTTTTTTTCATTCCTTCAAAAGTTCAGAGGGGAAGATTCTGCGGCTCTTTTCAGTTACTAGAAACTTTGGCTTCCATGAAGTCATTCAGTTTCTTCTGTAATTGCCCCTGGTGCAGCAATCTGAACTCCTGTTTTCCCTTGGGTTCTTGACTCATAGTGACAACATTGTTGAATTGCTATCATAAATGAAGCAGGCGTTCACTTGTCAGCATGGATAGGTTAGACAAGAGAGGAAGATCTGAGTGAACAAAAATGGAGAAAATGAACATTTTCTCCAAAAATCTTAACTACTAATCATTTTTACTTTTTTCTTCAACAAATGATTGAAAGGTTACTGAAAGCAAGAAGTAGGTTTGAGTTTCTTGGTTTTTCTCCTTTACTCACTTATCTCTGGTTGAGGTGAAATATAAACACTGAGCTTCCCAAAGGACAGTGAGACGGTGATGGGTGAAAAAGCCAAGAACGTAAAGAAATCAGAAGCTACATTCACACATTTTCAAAAGGGTTCAGATTTTGGCCTATTAATTTGCTTTCTTTAATTGTTTTGTGACTTCATTTAGCATTTATTAGTTGTTCAGTCTCTATGCATGCATTTTGTATATATGAAACACTGTTCCTCATTGAGCAACAGTAAAAGTCATTTTGAGCTTAAAGTTGGAGAATGAAATACTGAGTAGACTCTATGAAAAAACTTAAGCTGTCATTTTGTGTGTGTGTGTGTGTGTGTGTGTGTGTGAAAATGGACAGTAAAATTATAGTTGCTCCCAAGTAATTAAAAATGTTGTCAATTAAAACCATGCAAATTTACATAAAATAGAAGACCCTCAAATTTTGTATTTCTTCACTGGTAGGATTAAATTTCCAAAGAAAGTGTGAATTAATGCAAATGCTAGCATGGCTTCTCTGAAATCCTTTTCTATTTTTACCACCAAGAAGAGAATATAGAAAAGTAAAAATACATGGTGGCAGGATAGACTCCACTGCTTTTGTCATTTGTCCAGGGAATGCAGGATGCATAGGGACCTTGGAGAATATAACAAATCTCAGGTGGCACACAAAAGGCTCCAAAGGCAATCCTTGTGCTTGTTTGGTTTTTTTGAGACAGGATACCTCTGTGTAGCCTGGCTATCCAGGAACTTGCTGTGTAGACCAGGCTGGCCTCAAACTCAGAGGTAATCTTTAACTCTTAACCAATTATTCTTTCCTGAGAATGTGATTGGAGATCTAACTGGCGATAAGTCCATGTCTTGAAAGCTTGATTCTCAAGGAGTTATCTTAGAAACTGGAGTTCTAGATAGGTCACTGCGCAGGCATTCTTAACTTACAATGATTTGCTTTATCATTTTTTTTTACTTTATGCCAGAGTGAAATGCTAACACATCCAATAGAAACTGCACTCCAGATTTTGAATTGTGGATCTTTTCCTGTCTAATAAAATATGGTATGAAACTGTCTTGTGAGGGTGGGCAGTGGTCATAGTCTGTGTCTCCCAGTTGGCCATGACATTCTGAAGGGAAAGAACCAATATTGAAAAGTGTTCCATGGCGGTCAGCAAGTTAAGTGTAATTTTTAACTTATAATGCTTTCAATATGCGATGAGTTAATCAAAATACTATAAGCCCATCATAAGTCAAACAAATCTGTATATGTTTATGTAATCATTGTATATGGGTATATATGTATGTGTATGTATCTTTGTAGGCATATGTGAATATTACTACACACACACTTGTTCAAATGTGCATTTGCATGCTTTCACAGATGAGGATATGTAGTACAGAGTTGATCCCATGTGACATATCCATGGATTTTCTGACTGATTCTCTCTCCAAAAGTTTTCAGGTCTCAACCCTTCATGTAGCTCACTCTATATCATCTGTAGTGGTCTTCCTAGGATAGCTGACTAGTTCCTCTGGCCCCAGTGGAAAGTTTATCTTCATCTTTCTTCTGTTTGTCCCTGCTTTGTTGAGATTGAGGTGCCATGACAGCAATTGTCTTAGTTACTTTTGTTCATGTGAGCCTGACAGAAAAAACTGAAGCTAGGAAAGACTTGCTTGGCTCACCCATTTCAGCATAGTGGCTGGATATGTGGTGGCAGAAGGATGGGTGCAGGAAGTTAGGACAGCAAAGGGCACGCTGGAACCAGGGGATCTGCCATGACCTTCAAAGGCTGGATCCCAGTGACCTACTTCTGCCAGCTAGGCTTTGACTCCTAAGGGTTCCACAGTCTCCCAAAATAGCACCACCCACTGGGAGAAAACTTCAAAATACGAGCCAGGGAGGGAGAGTTCAGCTTTCTACAGCAGTTCTCTTTGCTAACTAAGATCTCACATTCATGATCCTGGACTGGGGAAGTGCAGGTGTCTACAGGGCTATTAGGTCAGATATGTGCAAATTCATCTGCTTGGATCTTAAAGCCTAATGCTAGGTTTGCAGTCTCAACTGACGGTGTTAACTGTAAGAAACTGAAGGCATTTGGATTCCAGATGGACAATTGCTCATGCTTCCTTTATGATAACCGTAAGGAACAGTGCACTGAGGGTTGCCCCTTCTCTGCTTGGCTTGTTTGTCAGTCTCCATAAATGCACAGGAGCCTTGCTTTGCATTGCTGCCTGCTCATTTACCGAATATCTCACTGACGTTAAATATTTTGCAACCAGCAAGTGCTTATGCTTTACTTTAAGGAAGATTCATGTAAGATACAATTTTCCCCAAATCTTTTGCATTTTAAAAGCTGGAATCATCTGTCAGAAATAAATGTCTATCTGCAAAATCAAAGATACAGAAAATACAGTGCTTGCAAACTGCGTTGCCATAAGAACCCAAGCTATAATGACCCAAAAAACACACCCTCTAGTGCAAACTCTTTGTTCAGTTTAAATAACTTTTGGTTTCTGTAGCCCACTCTCCTTACAAGAAATGCATTTATTACTTTTTATTTCTCACAGATGAAGATCACTTATGAAAGTCAAAGTTTTATGGCTCAGCCATTTTGGAAGTATTGTTACTTTACTTTTTACATCATTGGCTTTCTATCCATAAGAGTCCCGTTTCATGAGAGAGCATGCTGAGCAGAGGTGGGTGAGAAGGGTGTGTTTTAGGGCAGGCATTCATACCATGAGTCAGGAGAAGAGAAGTGGAGCTTAGGCTCGGGCCTCTCTGAGCTCTGGATGGCATGCAATATACCGGTGCTCTTCCGCAGTGGCTGAAGGCCAAGCCCTTATGTTCCTGCTGCAAGAATATTTGTCATGGTCCAAGACGGAGAGACTGGGATCTTGGCTGAGCAGTGTCTGAACCTGATTAGAGTTTTTTTGAACAAATCTTGAAGAAGTTGTCAACTAAAAGCCGTTTGCTGATGGTACTGCCCACATCTGGTTACACACTTATTCTCTGAAGGAGTTCCGACTTTCACGTCTCTGTGTTCTCAACATACAGATATGGGTTATCACAGCAGGCTAAGTGTGAATCCCATCCTTCCCTAGGTCTATTTGAGAAATAGGATAATAGTGACTTGTGAACCCTAGGATGGAGGCTTTAAGGAAGGATTTTCTGTGCATCGCAGGGTGTTTGACTGAATAGTCTTGGCCTCTACCCACTACCTGCCAGTAATGGTCACAACCTGAGGAAGTAACAGGGAGACCGTCACAAATGTTTGCAGATTTTGGCCAGTTTCTGCCAGAGTGCAAAAGCTGTCCCTGAATAAGAACTATTGTGTTATGCGGACAAAAGGCAAAAGTATGGTTTTACTTTCATAATTTAAGTTGATATGATTTAACATGGAAAATGAAAATCTATCTTTTATATTATAAAGATTAATTCAAAAAATCAGTATGATTCCAGAAGAATGACTGGAAACAGGTTAGGATAAAGGATTTCTGTGCTTACAGTTAGACGTTAGTAAGCCGGCATTGCATTAAATGACTTTGTGTGGGAATAGATAAGATATTACTGGCCATCTTTTCCTTTGTTCCCATCTGCTGTATCTGTATCCCAGGTAACTAATAATCTAAATGAGGGTATTGCATGGAAGGTGTGCTGGCTGATCTTAAGTCAACTTGATACCAACTAGAGTTATCTGGAAGGAGGGAACCTCAACCGAGAAGACCCCTCCTCTTCTTTATGAGCACTGAGGAACTGGCAGTGAGTTTTAAAGCATGTGTAAGGTGGCTTTCCCTTAACAATATGAGCTAGAAATCGAAATATTCTCCCCAAAAGAAGGGGCAATTTTTCTCCCTGGAAAATTTATATTTAATATGTCTACATGAAATAAATAAACTGCACCATTCTCATTCTGGAGCAGTACGGAAACTGTTAGATTAAGGAAAGGAAAAACAAGTGAAGAAATAAAACTATAAAGATATTTTTTGTAGAAAAAACATTTTAATTTGAGAAAGTTAAAGATAAAAATTTGAAGCCTTATGTATTGATAAATAATTCATATTGCTTTTCAATGTTTGTCTTTTCACAAATTGTGGCAGGTACTTTTCTCCTTAGTGAATTCTGAGCTTTCATTAGTATCACAAGACCTGCATTAATAGAATTAAATATGCAGGTATTTGAGATAGTTCATCTTGTCATGGACTAATTCAGAATGTTTAGCCCACTGCAAATATTTTTAGTGCAAGGTGTATTGTTTTTATTTTAATAAGAAAGAGGACTACCTTTATGTGATACTTTTATGAAATTGATTTCTCTCTAAGTCAAGGGTGGAACTGAACAGACTCTTGCTTAACTCAGAGCAATAAATGCAGTTTCTATTGGCTACCTATGGATGGATTCCTCAGCAGACAACATTGACCTGGATATCTGGCTGGAGAATTCTACCAGCTAGCAGCCTTCTGCTTTGCAGCTCATCAATGCTTGGCCTCTTCTTCAGAGTCAATGTGTCCTGGCCTCCAAGATTCAGGAAGAAGGCTTGGATATGGGGATGTGGGGATGTCACAGGTGATGGCTGAGAAAAGCAACAGAAAAGAAAATGACACGGGTAAAGCACCATGAAAAGCTTCCAGGTCTTTCTATATTTGCTTAAGAAGAGTGCTGGAAACTCTCAGTTTCCAGAGTTCCTGAGACCTCTGTGTGGTTCTTTATTGTTGACTCTGTGGTTTGTTGGGGGAGGATTAACTGCTGCTGGTGTGCAGTATTTTGGTGAACATTGAAGATGTAAATACTGGTAGCAAGAGAACCCCACACTAACTTGAGTCATTTATTAGTAAATTTCCAGAGCATGTCTCTTTCAGAGTCAGAAAAGGCCCATGCTTTCAATTCAGCACAGACCACCAGTCATTCCCAAGAGGCAAGAGAGGATGGAGTGAGGAAGAGCACCCCCCAGCTCTAACAAAGGTCTGAGGGAATTCTTTTTCTTCTCTTTCCTTAAAGATTGTCAGTCTAGAAAGACCAGTGTAAATAAGAGAATAGTCAGAAATTTGTGATTTGTCTATCTCTAGCACAGCTCATGGACACAATATCTTTTCTTATTCTTCTTGTAATCCCTGGAAGGCTGGCATCACAGAAAATCCAGAGTCAGACAAACTTGTCACTGCCCTGAGTATCCCCTTCTCTTTGAGACTGGTCTTACCTGACAAGTTTATAAAGGATCTTGGGTCTTAGATCCACTATACCTTTCTGATCTGTGCCAAACTATGGTGAGAAATATAAGTGCTGAGTTTGCCAAAATGCTTGCTGTGTTAGGTCTTTTTTTTCTTTTTGTTGTTTATATGGTATTTTGTTATTTTATCTCCAGGTAAGGTAAAGAAAATTAGTCTAGTAATTATGGAGTTGGATGGAGTGGTAGATTCTTATTTGACTTATTGGTTAAGGGGAACAAACCATGTGTCTGTGAGGAAGGAAAAGTTTCTTCCCAACGATGTGCTTGGTGAAAGTCCTATAGCATTAACACATAAATCAAATCATTATTTATCATAAATCTTATGCAATAATTTTTACCTTAAAAACTATTTATTTTGCAAAATGGACAGTGAGGTTGGGGAAAAGAATTTTATGATTTTCACTTAGTTAGTTTCTTTAGGATTTGGTCAGCAGCACATTTCTGGTTCTCTGAGAAAATGAATGGATATATAAATGGGAAGATCTAAAATATGATGGAAAAAAATGAAGAAGGCTGGGGTGATAGAAACTTCCACAAAGCATCTGCTACTCAAACACAAGGACCTGAGCTTTGTTCCCTAGCATCCATGTACAAGACAATCAAAGCATGGTGGCACACATTTGCAACTCCAGTGTGGGGCTTGGCTAATATACACAGATCCCTGGAACTCCAGAGAGTTGAATAAGTGAGCACAGGGATTAATGAGAGGCTTTGTCTCAAAACTGCATGGTAAGAGTGACAAAGGAGAACATGGTCTCCATGCACACACATGTACATACACAACTGCACATGTGTGTGCACACACACACACAAACACAACAAAACAAAGAAGTTGAGAAGAATGAACAACGGATGTGGTAATATTCTTCACTGTCAGAGTTCTAAATACTGCATGTTCATTAACCAATAGGAAAGTGATATCCATGGAAAAAGGATAAAAAATTGGGGAGGAAAGTAACTTTTTTTTCCCAGAGAACCCTTTGTTTGTACTTTTAACAATATGAATTAACTCCAATTTGTTGTTTACAGCATACTGCCAAGTAGAGCTCTAACACAGCAGCTTAGACTCATATTTTCCCTGAGGATGCTATGGAAGTGTATTTGGACAGGTTCACCATTTCTCCTATAATGAATTTATTTCCATTATAGCAGTGCAAAGTATGTGTATGATCTAGTACAAAAGGTATCTCCAGGGAGCTGGTCAGAAAAAAGTCTGACCTAGAAGATTCTTCATCTCAAACTGAATCCAAGACAAATGAGTTCATGCTTCTTGGATTTATCTCAAGTTATTATTTAGTGGATATAAAATGAATCAGCCTTTCTCAACCTTCATATCCGCTTACATATCACAAATTTGTGAGCCTGTGTGTGGGCATGCATGTAAGCATGTGTATGTATGTGTGTGCATGTGTGATGTGGGAAGTACTTCTGTATATTTTTGCTTTTATTGGTTAATGAATAAAGAACCTGTTTTGACCTGTGATAGGGCAAAATAGAGCCAGGTGGGATAACTAAACTGAATACTGGGAGTAAGTAGGTGGAGTCAGTGAGAAGTCCTGTAGCCACTGCCGGAAACAGATGTGCTGGAACCTTTTGGGTAAGCCATAACCACGTGGTGATGCACAGATTAATAGAAATGGGTTAATTTAAGATATAAGAGCTAGCTAGGAAGATGTTTAAGCTATTGGCCAAACAGTGTTGCAATTTATACAGATTTCTATGTGATTATTTCAGAAGTCTGGGTGGTCAGGAAACAAACGGACCGCCTCTAACAGTACATGTGTATGTGTGTGTTCGTGTGTGTGTTCGTGTGTGTGTGTGTGTGTGTGTGTGTAAGTGCACTTGTATATAGGTACACATTTTCATGTATGCTTACAGAAGCCAGTGGACAATCTGGGGAATCATTTAGGGTATCATTCCACGGATACTGCATATCTTGTTTTTGGTGTTGTGGCAGTTTGTTTTGAGCAGGGTCAGGGTTTCTCATTGTCCTGGAGCTCACCATAGACTAGTGATCCTTGGAAATTGATTTCAGGCATGTGCTACTTCCTTGCCTGGCTTTTTAAAATAATGTGGGCTTTGGGTATTGAGCTTAGGTCCTTACACTTGTAAGGCAAGCACTTTACTGGCTGAACTAGCTTTCCCATCCAGTTTTAATTTATCATCATGTTTTAAAAAGACCTGGGCCATCCATTTTAGAGAAAAGTGTTTTGAAGTTATATCAAATGATTTTTGATTTTCAATTATTTTAACAAGATGACTGATAGAATCTACATGAAGAAGGTCTGACATTTTGACATTTTTTTGTGTCTGGAATATTATCTCCTTTTTAGTCATTGATAAAAAATTTCCTCCAGTCCTCAGTAGAAATGTACATGCAGTGCTTTATTCCTTGAATTAGCAACTCTATACAGACTTCTGATATGTATGTAATGGACATTTGGGCACTGCTTGACTAGTAGGAGCTCTTCACACACTGTATGAGGTATTCAAAGGCCAGGTGCAACTTTGGGTTCATATAGGCAGGGATGTGTAGTAGCAGAAAATACTACCTGGTTGTCATTGTCTATGCCTTACATTTTCTCACATCTATTTGTCTTTTTTGTGTGTGTCTTCTGAACAACAGCTTTAAGTAGTTCAAGCCTGTATGAGCCAGCACAGCAAGATAAAATAAAAATGCTATGGGTCACATTTTTCTGAAACTGTAGGAGAATGATATATCAATGAGTCATTTTGTTTCTGTTTTCTTTTTAAAGCCATGTAATGCAATGATCTGGACAGTGGGCTTAATGCTACTAACTTAAAAACACTCCCCATGAAAGAAATGGCACTTTTTGTGAAGGAATATCTTTGACATTTATTTATTTGTATATGAATCTCAAATTATTGCAAAATTGAAGTATAAATTTTCTGAATTTAACATCCCATCTGTTTTGTTCACTGTTGTGTCCTCTAGCACCTAGAACAATACCTTAAAAGTGGAATTTCATAAATATTTTTGTTTGAATAAGTAAATGAATGAGCCTAAAATAGTAAAGTGCCTTCAAAATTAATTCAAACAGCCGAGATTCATTTCTTATTGGTAGCATTTTGCTAAAAGTGTGTTTGAGTATCAAGATTCTCCCTGAAAATAAAATCTACTTAAAGACTCATCTAAACAAAAATAATAGATTCTGGCTAACTGTAAATATTAAAAAACACTGTGTAGGTCAGCCTCCGCAAGCACAGTTTACCTGTGGCTCACTTAGTCCATGGATTTTCACTGTCAAGGAATGACAGACAAGGTGACTTCTATAAAGCATACTCCTCTTCCATTCCTTAATTTGGCTCTATAATATTGGGTTACAGAGATGCCATTCAGAAGAGTTTTTTTTTTCTTTCTGCTTTTCATGTGTGGTTCTGCTGACCAAGCATGGAAGCCAAGTTACCCAAACATAGGGTTCTTCTCTCCACTGTGAGATGACTATCTTCTACATTTATCTGATAGACTCATAACTCATTTTCCTCTTTTTCTCCCTAGGGAGGGACATGCCATGCAGATGGTGGTGCTTATACATGAGCAGACAGGAAGTGTGGCATGGCATCTTCCCTCAAGAAAATCTTGGGGACAGAGTAACTTGTATTCTCTCCTATTTCCTTTAAACAGAATGGGGAAGAAACCTGGTTTTCCTGAAGTCTATCTGAATTCTATAGCTTAAAAAGGTTATAAACTATTACTTTGAAATAAACTTTTTAAGTACGTTTTTTAGTTTTCATTTTATTTATCTCTGTGGTTTTATGAAACCTGTACATACAGATGCCCGTGGAAGCCAGAAGTCACTGGATCTCCCAGAGCTGAGTTACAGAGAGTTGTCAGCCACCTGACTTATATGTTGAGACCTGAACCTAGGTGCTCTGGAAGATCAGCAAGCACTCTTAATCACTGAATCATCTTTCTAGTCCCAGAAAATAATTTAATAATATTAAATGAAACTGTAACTCCACTTTCTTACACTTGACTCTATTCTCAGTTTCTAACTAGCAACTTTTTTTTTGTAGATTAATAATCCTATCATCGTGTCCATTTGAAGTACCACAGAGCAATACATTTTATTCAGAAACCATGGTCTGAAGATTAATTTTTATAAGTTTACAAATTAAGAGCTGTAATACATACATAGAAGAGCATAGTCATATATTTTAAAACAGTATTGAGTAAATGGGAGCAAAAGATAATCATTTCTTAAGGGTTTCCAAAAAAATCAATTATGCATCTAACTCTCAATGAAAACAAATCCATGTCGTGTTTAAGGTAAGGGCGCACTCCAAAGCAAAGTTATGCATGGAACTAACAATAATTGGCAAATAGATGGGGGATTCCAGGAATGAACTGTGATTCTGTCATCTCCAAGTTGTATGATAACAACAGATTATTTTACTTTTCGATTTAGACAGAGGTAGAGATAAAGTATGAGAGAGATAAGGAGAGAGAAAGAGAGAGAGAGAGAGGAGAACCTATTTAATAGATTTCTTGCAATGATTAGTTTAAACAATGCATGTAAATTCAAGTACATAATGTCATTCACTAAACCCTAAACATCAGTTCTGACAATTTTGCATATGTTATTACCTTGTAGTTTATCTGCCTAAAATTTCAACCATCTTTTAATCAGTTTATATAAAACTAACAACCTATTAAAGCATATTAAGGGTGAGTGCTATGTCATATGCCCTGTGAAACTGCTGTAAGAGTGAATCATTTGGCTAGAAGGGGACTTAGCAATCCACAAGGCAGGGATATGTGGTAATTGTATTTTTAATTTATGAGAATTATCCAAACATTTCCATGGTGGTTGTGTTAATTTGGAATTAATTAATTCCTTTATTTTCATATTCTTTCCAACATTTGTTGCCAGAGTTATTGATGCTAGCCATACCTTTGCTTGTTTTGCATTTGATCCTCAGTGAAACTGATAGCCATAGAAAGGGAGCCAAGCACTTATGTTAATTCAAAGATTTAGGGCATGTTCCTTAAAGACACAAAAAGTCTTTGTACTTATGCTTACTGCCCCAAAACTAATTAGTTACTAATATCATCCTTACTAGTCAAATAGATCAATTACAAGTTAAGTAATTCACAACTTTTGGCTACACTGCACCAGTGGTTGATCAAATAATACAACTCAAGCTGTTCTGTTGACAAAGATGTTTATTCCGAGGAGAATGGTGACAAGGGTCAGTAGTAGAAGTAGTTAAACATCCTTCAGGCGTTGCTATTGGAGTCAGGCCCAGAGTTTAGGGTGCCCTAGAAAGGAGAAGCCATGTCAGTTACCTTAACCCTGAGAACCCAATATAAGGAAGTCAAATTATTTAGTGCAGCTTGACAAGGCATGAAGATTTCTCAAGCTATTGCCGAGTTGAAAACTGTTGGAAGCTTTAAGGTTCTAATAAGGGAGTCTATTCTCTTCAGATCTGGGAGGAGCTAAGGCAACTGGGACTTCTTATCAGTGGATATTGTGTCTTGTGGAACGTACATTTAGGAATAGGATACCTTGAATTTGAGGTTGTGTTTCTTGCATAGTAGTGAAGTGGAAAATTGAAAATAAGTATATCATGCATAGAAGACTATCTAGATTAGGAATGTTTATCTCGTGCCAGAAGCTTGTAGAGGAGAAATGGAGCCAAGCCACAGCCAGATAAGAACTGACAAATATCAACATTTGGGCATGAATAATGGTGGAATAAGAAAAGTAATACAAAAGATTAAGATAGGAAATCAGATAGAATGAATACTCGAAAGGGCTAAACAATTGTTTCTCAACCTGCGGGTCAAGACACATTGGGGTTCATGTAGCACTTAAATTACAATTCTTTTTTTTTTCATTTTTTTAAAAAAGGAAGAAAGCTATCTTTTTTTTTCATTTTTAAATCCAATCTCAATTCCTACTCTCCCCTCCTCCAATTCCTTCCACCTTCCTCCTCACTCACCCCCATCCACTCCTCAGAGAGGCACATTGCTCTGAGGAAGGACCAGCGCTCTTCCCACTACATACAGTCTGAACAAGGTATCCCTCCAAGAAGAATGGGTTCCACAAAGCAAGTACAAGCAGCAGGGACAAATCCTGGTGTCACTGTCAGTGGCCCCGCAGTCTGTCACCCACATTCAGAGAAACCTGGCACTAGAGAAATTCCCAGGAATACACAAGGATGATCCCAGCTAAGACTCTAAGCAATAGTGGAGAGGGTACCTGAACTGGTTGATGACTACCTGAATTGTCATCATAGAACCTTCATGCAACAACTGATGGAGAGGGGGCAGAGACCCGCAATGGAGCACTGAGCTCCCAAAGTCCATTTGAAGAGTGGGACGAGTGAGAATATGTGCGAAGAGTTCAAGGCCATGGTGGGACACCCACTGAACCAGCTTACCTGAGCTCATGGGAGCTCGCCAACTCCAGTCAGACAGGGAAGGAAACAACTTAAATTACAATTCTTAGCAGTAGCAGAATTACAATTATGAAGTAATTTTATGATTGGGGTCTCAACAATGTGAGGAACTGTATTACAGTGTTGTAGCATTAGGAAGATTGAGAACCACTGTGCTAGACTATAGAGAAAGGTCAATTGAAAGAATAATGGGTTAGTCAAAAGTGTCAAATGTTCAAAGAAGTTCATGAAAATAAAAAGCTGACAGGATGTCCAGACTGAGTTGCTGGGGCAGGGTCTATATGTGTGTGTGATTCATATTAGATGCTCAAAAATATTTGCGAAGTGAATAAATGAATAGTCATAAATGCTGAATTTCCCTTGGGAGATACATATAGCTTCTGTTACCCAATGTAATGTGATTTGCATGTAGGTTAAGCTATTATTTAAGGTATAAATATGTAATCATATTTGATATGATCATTTCCTTGTTTCCAAACAAAAGAAACAAAATTTAACTAGAAAGAATATACATTTTTACTATATAAAACTGATCATTATTTCTACATGAAAAGTGTTTTCTTTTTTATTTTCTGATAAATATGTCATATATTACACAATGGAAAATAAAATAATGCTTCTTTCTGTATGTTATCAAATGTATGGCCTTTCTGACTTTTCATGTTAAACTCAAAAGTTAAATCAGTTCTCCCACTGGAGACTATTGCTTCTCTGAGGGAAAGATTTAGCATGGATTCAAGAATTAATTTATTTATTGATTGATTTTGGTTTTTTAGACAGGGTTTCTATGTAGCGTTGGAGCCTGTCCTGGAACTAGCTCTTGTAGACCAAGCTGGCCTCAAACTTATCTACCTCTGCCTCCTGTGTGCTAGAATTAAAGGTGTGCACCACCACTGCCTGGCTGTATTCAGGAAAATCTAAAGTTTGAAGTGAGTCAAAACAGAATATACTGCACATTTTAAAAATTTCCTGATTTATTATAAAAATTTTCCTAGTATTTTAATAGTAGGTTCTCTTTGAAAATTAAACTCCATCAACTGAACAACTGGTATGTCAATTTGAAAGCAGCCAAATCTCTTTTAGAGGCTTAAAGAAATAATTGGTGTATTATTTTAAAAGTCACCTGTAAGAAATTCAACTTAATTATTTTCAATGAAAGAATCTCCAAAAACTGTTATAAAGAAAATGTGGTTTTGAAATCTACAATAATTTGTATTTTCTTTCTTTCTTTCTTTCTTTCTTTCTTTCTTTCTTTCTTTCTNNNTCTTTCTTTCTTTCTTTCTTTCTTTCTTTCTTTCTTTTTTGTTTTTTTGAGACAAGGTTTCTCTGTAGATTTGGAGCCTGTCCTGGAACTCGCTCTTGTATACCAATATGGCCTCAAACTCACAGCGTTCCACCTGCCTCTGCCTCCCAGATTAAAGGCATGCACCACCTTTACCCGGCTCTAATTTGTATTTTCTAATTTTACTTTTGATAGTCACTTATGATAAGATAGATTAAATCTAGGCTTATTTCTTTGAAAAAGAATAATTAGTAAAGGAAAGTGCTTTGTAGACTATGTGGAATTCTAGTTTGTTAATATAAGCTAATTCCAAGAAAATTCTATTTTATATGAATATGTATGTACATGTTAGTAATAATAGAGAGAAGCTCCTTGTTGGCTAACTCTTACATATTAGTTTAACCCATTTCTATTAATCTGTGTATTGCCACATGGCTGTGGCTTACTGGCTAATGTTCCGGCTTCCATTTCTAGCGGGGCTACATGGCTTTTCTCTACTCTGCCTCTCTTCTCCCAACATTCAGTTTAGTTTTCCCTGCCTACCTCTGTTCCCTGTGCAGGCCCAAGACAGTTTCTTTATTAACCAATTGTATTCACACCATACAGAGGGAAATCCCACATCATCTCCCCTTTTCTGTTTTAATGAAAAGGTTTTAATCTTAACATAGTAAAATTACAAATAACAAGACAGATATCAAGCAAGATTTACAGTTACAATATTTATATCTACTTTTTTATCCAGGAAAACTATATCTATTGTTCAACTCCATCAAAGACTCCAGAAATACATAATATTGCCTAAGTAAACAGGAAGTGCATTGTAAGCACCTCCCAAAACTCCAGAATTGACAGACATCTTGCTTCCTGAACAGTCGTCCAAAGTTCTTCCATACCATTGGGACATCATCTTCAGCCTACAGGCCCATAGTATCAAGCAAGCTTTTTCATGAAGCAGGAAATTTCAAAGACAGTTCCACTTATATTGGCAGTTTGCCAGTCACTTTCTTCTGTATCCTGCAGAATGTCAAGCAAAGTCTTTCATAAAGCAGGAACCCCAAAGAATTGTCTCACCTTTAGGCAAGGTCTGGGGGTCCTGCATGACCAATTTTGACAGCATACCATGAAAAAGTCTGGGAAATAGCAGTTTCTTGCCCAAATGGCTAACCAACTCCATAAGGAACCTCTTTAATGTCCATCTTCCTCCTGAAGTAGATTGGAGCTGTCAGAAGCAAATGTGTCTCATTGTCATGAAAAGTCCTACACTCATAAAACATTTAACTTCCATATTATGAAGGTCTCTGAAAGATTTGAAGAATACCTAACTAACTGAAGTACATCTCTATATATCTAGAAAACCTAACTAACATGACTACAATCTTGATTATTATAGATGATTATTTATTAACCTATATTTCTTAATTATACATTACATTTTCAAATGATCTGTACAAGCACAATACCTTAACCAAGAGCAGAAATATACATATAACAAAATTGACCTAAAACCTGTATCAATAAACCAAGATCCATACCAATACAAAATGTCTATCTCTATAGCATATCCCCCTTTAAATGTAAAGAAACATTTACAAGCAATATTTTGGAATATGGGTGCAGTTCTGTCCAAATTTCTTCTTGCTGTTTTTTTTTTTGTGCAAAGTAATTTTTTGAGGGTATTCACAGTTCACAGTGACCTCTTGGGAGGTCATGGTCTATCACACCATATTAGCCTGGAATGAATCCACAGGTTCTCATCCTCTGTGGAAACAAAAGAAAAACCTCTTTCCCAAAGCAACATATCCTTAAACCCAAATTCTAAAGTCAAGATACTTTTGTAATATACATATTGGTTTAGCTTAGCAGCCTATACAATGAAATATCTCTCTGTATTTAGCTCCTTGATAGTCAAAAAATTCAAAGAAAATATGACAATATACATAATCCAGACTCTCTGTGCATATTTCATCTTTATGTGGCTTTTTTTACTCTATTACTCTGTCTCTTTAACACTTTGTTTTATTTTAAAACCATTCACTTCTTTTCCAACTCTCTAAACTCTTTATCTTCTCTCTCCCAAGCCTACGTACATTTATGCAACACTGTGACTTATTTAGAGTTCTTTTCCATCTAGATTTGTTTTCATTGCATATCTGTAATTCTTTACTGACCAGGAGAGCATCTTAAAATGCTAAGTGCTTCTTAAAACTTAAGCCGTGCCATTACTAGGGTATATACAGTACTTTCTGCTTGCCATGCCCATTCCAACATGGTGGAGCTGCTCACTGCTTCTGAGAGCCACACACACCACCCCACTTCCAGGCACACAGCAGGTCCATATTGCCATCAAGCAAGCTGCAGCATGCTGCTCACAAACCCCGCTCAAATTTTGGCAGCACGGCCCAGAAAGTCAACATTTTAAAATGGCACAACTTTTCTGTTACTGCTGAATCAAGAAAACATAGTTTAAAGGAGCCATGCCTCTCCTTGCTTCTAGCAAACAGAGCCCATCCAAGAAAATTCTACTAGCAAACCATGCTTAACTCTGTTCTTTTGTGTCTAGAATTTTAAGCTTTCTCAAGGTTTTGTGTTGATGTAGTTACCCATACTGGCATGCCAATCTGTAGGAGGAGAGTGCCACTCTCACATCAAAGGAAAATTCAAATGGCATCTTTTTATGAGTGTTTCCTAGTTAGATTTAGCTTTTCAGGATGAGTTTCCCAGAAGCATACTCAGAGAAGAGCATGGCCAACCATTTTTTTAAAAAAATTTCTGGTGGAAGCTGGTAAGGACAAGAGGGAATCTGTGCATGAGAAACAGAAGTGGGGGTTGAAATGTTCTTTTTGGGTCAGTCTGAGACCAGAACTTCTTGGCCATTTGCTGTTAAGGGATCTGGCAAGTTAATGGGTGAAGTAAGGCAGGGAACTCTATTCCCAGGTACTTGCACATTCTGTATGTGGACAAGCAGTGCTTCTGGTTATCTGAGGTCCCACTCTAAAAAGCAAGAAACAATGGCCATTGAAAGCTAAAGGGTTGAGTATGCATAGCAAGGGCTAGAGTATCATAGCAACAACAAAGAGGATCCAAAACTATTGGACAGGATCACCAGTTGAACGTAGTGAGTCTCTATCTCACCAACCAGCTCTCAAATGACAACATGGAGACTTATTATTTGCTGTAGGATATCTTACAGCTTGTATTTATCCACCTACTGTGGCATGGCCCCTTAAACCATGATGCAGAGCCTGTGTCCACCCTTTTCTTCTTTTTCTCTGGCTGATCTTTCAGATTGCTGGATTGTTGTATTCAATCTCTGTTCTCTATTCAAGCAGAAAATTCTGATTTGTGAGTCTACCCCTAAATAAATAACCATCTATTTCTCAATTCTGAGCTAGTGTGGGATTTCTTTTAAGTGTCTGTTCCACACTTGGCACCCGCATTGATTTAAACTCCATGCCTACTGGGTGGACAGCCTAGTGGCCTAGCTATCCACAGACACACAGAAGCAGATGTGTCTCATTGTCATGAAAATATTATTAATTATTCATTGTGAAAGCTTGGCCAATATCTTAGGCTTATTTTTAGCTAGCTCTTACAACCTGAATTAAACCATTTCTATTAATCTGTATGCTGACCTGAGGCTTGTTTACATCACCTACGTACTGTCCATCCTGCTTTACTGCTTACTCTATGTCTTCTTGAGCCTCTGCCCTTCCTCTTCCCAGCATCCTCCATGTCTGGAAATCCTGCCTAGCTATTGGTTGTTTAACTTTTTTTTAAAACCAATAAGAGTGATACTTCTTCACAGTGTAGAAAAGATTATCCTACAACATTTCCCCCTTTTGTCTAAATAAAAAGGAAATGTTATAACTCTAACACAGTAAAACTACATACAATAAGAATAATTATCAGGTAAGAATTACATTCACAATGTCCAGTTCATTTGTATTTGGCAAGTTCAGAGGAAACACTCTATTAACTATTCTCTTGATGACTTCAGAATTTTCTACCCAATTTACTTTCTATCAAGACTCAGGAAAACTATTGCTATGCCTATCTGTCTTCAACCTCCATCAGAGACCCAGGGAGGTTAAACTATTACTTGAGTAAATGGAATGTGCAGAGCACACAATTTCCAAAACTATAGAAAGGACAGAAACAGCTGCCTGCCTGGATAGTCACCCAAGGTTCCTCTGCAATGTTGGAACATCCATCTTCAGCATGCAGGCCTAGAATACCTGACAGACTTTTCTGTAAAGCAGGAATTTTGAAGGACTGTCCTACCTTGTCTTGGCAAAGTTCAGCAGTCATCTTTTTTTGTGTCTTGCTTCTTCAGTTTGGACAATATATTGTCATCAGTTGAAACAAGGGCAGTTTCTTTGCCCAGTCTATAGCTTTTGCCACAAAAAGCAAAGTCTATACAGAGGTTCCTTTTGCTCATCATTTTCTCTGAGATAGATTGATGTTGCCAGGAGCAGATGTGTCTCATTGTCATGAAAACCTTATGTTATTAAAACATCTTAAATGCCAAATTCTGCAATTCTGAAGTGTATTACTATTATCTGTCTATCTAAAATAGATGTTTGACCTTGAAAACATATCTAATATGACTACAAGTTTGATTGTTAAAGATGACTACTAACCTACATTTCTTAATTATCTTAAACAGTTTATAGAAATAGCTTTTAAATACTAGAACTTTACATTTTAAAATGGGCTGCATAGGTACAATACTTAAAAAGTGTAAACATATGCACAGTATATGCTAATAAATAACCTTAAATTTGTATTAATATACAAAAATTCATACCAATATAAAATATTAAGACTAGTAGTTGCTTTTTTAGTAAATGTAGATTCAATAATCTACCCTTTTATCCTATCATTTCTATATCCCCTATTTTTCTTTCCAGAATGAGATCCCTGAATCTAATCTCCTTAATTCAGCTTTTTTCCCTAACCATTACCAAAAACAACTTGTAACAACCCCCCACTGATTACACATATCCAAAACCACCTATTCCTCCTCTTGGGAAATTGGCAGTCACATTCTATACACTGCTTCTTGTTGTTGGGGGCTCTGGCATCTTTGCAGGACCCTTAAAAATTAGGATAATGGCTAGTTCCTGGTTAGAATAGTCTGTGAGGGTGGACCATCTTAGTCAGCAGCCCTGAAGCTGTACTGGATAGAGAATTCTGAGGAAACTGTATTAGAGGCTCTATGAGAGGCTGAGTCACCTGGACCAAACATTCTCATTGGTGCCTGGTCCCCCTGTTCTGAAAAAACACAGACTTTCAAAGGTAGCATAAATATTTGAATTAGCGCAAGTATGAAATATGCAGTGTACACAAATCAATTGAAGATGACTTTTTGTTTTATCTTTCAACATGTAAAATATATATCACCTGTTTTGTAGTTTTTTTAAGTTTATTTCTTTATGCCTGTAGCCAGGATTTTAGGTCTTACCCAATCAACTCTAATCTCTACCAACCTTGAATGAATATACAACCTTTTGCTTTCTGTGGAAATAAAGCATAACCTCTTCCCCAACTTAACATATTTTTACTTCCATTTCAAGTTAAGATATTAAGACATATATCACATTTAAATATATATTGTATATGTTGGTTCAATTTACTGAATTTTATAATCTAGACTCTCTCAGCAACTATTGATTGTTCATCAGCAATTAAAAATTTTTAAAATTTAAAGTCACTATGATACCATACAGGATTCTGACTCTGTGTATTTTCCAATTTTATGTAGCTTATTCTTTTTATATTACTTCATTTTTTCTTTAAAGACTTAATCTTTATTTAAAAACTAATTTTGTCTATGACTGTCTATATCCATTTTCTTTACTTTTTAAAGTTATGCACATTTTTAAACACACTGTAATCTGTTTAGAGGTTTTATTTGCCTATCTGGATCTGCTTTCCTTTGTATTTGTAACCTTTTCTAACCACATAAGCAAAACATAACTGTCATGCAACTTAGTTCATGGTGGAGTGGCAGCTCGAGCCTTCAAGGAGCAGCTGAGAGACACATCTCTGTTGATGAGATGAGAGACTGCCAGACTAGGAAGCCTTGTTTGGCTTCATTTTATGTGTTTAGAGCCTTTCATTAAGCTTTCTAAGGTTTTATGTGCAAATACATGCTGCCCCATGTTGGTCGTTGTTAGTAGCAATATTTTCTCTGTCCCACCATGCAACACCCAAATGACAATATGGAGATCTATTATAAATTATTAAAGCTCAACTGGTAGCTTAGGCTTGATTTAACTAGCTCTTATAACTTAAATTTACCTATTCCTATTTATCTATGTGCTGAACTGAGGCTCATTTACCTCATCTATATATTGTCCATCCCACTTTCCTGCTTCCTCTTTGTCTCCTGGTGTCCACCCTTCTTCTTCCCAGTGTCCTCTTTGCCTGTAAATCCTACCTCATTATTGTCCATTCAACTTTTTATTAAACCAATCAGAGTGACACTTCTTCACAGTATACAAAAAGATTATTCCACAACAATTGAATTTATAGTCTTGAAACTGAATTTCTATGACAACATAACCAGTTCCAAATTCTCTCATTTCAGCTCTGTTTCTGATTTAAAAGTTCACAATGAGAAGAGTCTGTGACTACTTACAGCAAAGTTGTCGCTCAGTTGCTGAGCTAAAATGTCCTTTGATCTCTACAGACAGAACCAGTCAAAAATACGTTTGGAGACATACTATCTATAAGGAAGTATTCCTTGCTTCTCCATTTTTATTTTGAGAGGCTCCCTTCCTTTCCTCGTACAGCCCATTCTCTTTTAGTTGATTTTGTAATAAAATAGGAATTTGATTCACCAAGGTAACTTGTACATCACATCTGTCCAATGATCATTTTTCTAATTTGAACAGCCTTTCCAGGTCTAAACAAAGCCTTCTTTTTTTCTGTAGGCTATCATCTATTTAAAAAATAATTCTTGCCTTACTATGCAATTTATTGGTGTGAAGAAAAAGCAGTCAAACAAATACATGTGGTGATCTCTCAGATCAAAACAGAAACAGGACATCATTTCTCTGTATTTATTGAGCGTGTGAGGAGGAAAGGACTGGTATGAGAACTCTCTCATCATTTGCTGAGAAAGGCCAAGTAGACTGAGTGTGTTAGTGTTTTGTGCCGAGTCATATCTTGAGTTCTGATGTCCTTGAAAAAAATCTAATTTGTGAGGAAGAAAATACAGTGGATATTTTAATGTGTCTAAATATGTAAGAAATTCAAATTCCTACATAAATTGTGTCTTTCCTATCTACATACCTATGATAAAAATTTATATATTAGGTAGAGCAAGAGATGATTGGCAATGCCTAAGAACAAAACAGAATACATACACTCTAATAAAGTTATATAACTATAGTTTTGGTCTGAAATTGAATTTCTATAAAATTGCCACCCTCCTTTGCTCATAATAATGTGATAGGATGCAATCCTTATGTGATGAGATAACATGAACAAGTGAATGAGGTAGGCATTGAAACTAGTCCACATGATAATGGCAGCTCCCAGGTGAGTAAATGGGAAGGTAATGTATTCAGTGTGGATATGTTCCTGGGCAAGATAGAGTGGGATAGCAGAAGAATGCATTGTGCTAAATACAGTGGTGTATAGTCAGAAACAATTACACGTGTATGTGTGTGTGTGTTGTGTGTTTGTGTATGTGTTACTGGTTATTAAATCCACGGCTTTCCAGGTGTTAGGCAAGCATTACACTGCTGACTGCATCCTCAGTCACATTATGTTTGAAGATTTCATTTAATATTTCTCACAATAAATAATGCCAGACAACCTAAACCATGGAAAGTAAAATTGCTGATAAGGTGTGTGTGTGTGTGTGTGTGTGTGTGTGTGTAGGAAGGTGGTGGTTCTGTGTTGCCTTGCTAAGCCTTGGTCACCAGGTAAGGTATGCTAATGACTGATCATCTACATTACAGATAGTCATGCTCACTTGCTGCCTTTAATCTCGCAAATCATACAAACAAACAAAGATATCAATGGTCATCGACTTTCCAAGGCAACTGGACAATTGTATTGCCCACCTGGCATCCTTCTTTTCTACCACCCTCTTTCCTCTTATGTGCATCACAAAGAGCACAAGAGGATGTAGAGGCGGCCCAGGCCTGAAATCCTTATCTTAGCTTCCAAAACTTAATTTGTAGTTTGTTTTGTGAAAGTGGTTTAATAGCTTGAGGTAGATTTTTTTTTTAAAATCAGTAATGTTTTTACTTCACTTTCTAGAATTGGCAAAATGAAACTTAAGAAGGTATAAGTCAAAGATTTTTGTTGATTTCATGCCAAAAGAATATGCAAAGTAAGATATTTTAGATAAGGAAAAATGAGGACCATTGTGGAGGCAAGGAAGTAGAGAGAAACGGTGTCACCAGTTAGAGATGAGAACTTCATTATATCTGGATAACTCACTGTCTTCAAACCCTTCGGCATGTAAGATGAAAGACGAACATTAAGGATTTTTGTCTGGTTTGTCCTTGCCATCCTGTCAGTTTGACCATTATCCAGGAGGAACTTGGCTCAGTTTCTGGCCAATAATTCCATGTCTTTATTTCCAAATTTTAATCAGCAATCACAAACTTCAAAGGAAGAAATCAGATATCTAAAATAAGTATTGCGACAGTAAGACCCAGAAGTGACATGGATATTCCAGATACAGGGAAGCAACTGAAGTGGAATTAGGCACCCCTTCCTTACCTTACTGTGGGGGGAGAGTGGTCACCCTCTGCTCCAAGGCTAAAACAGGAGGCTGAGTGAAGCCTCAGGTTGAGCGGATCATCATACTTTGCTCCCATTTTCTGCTTTATTTCTCAGAATGTCTTTAAATGGTTTCATGGGAGATGCTTTGGGTATCATATTATCAACCTCTGCGGCCATATTACAGTTTGACAGGAGACAAATTATCATGTCTTGAGCCCATTTCCACTATTATAAAGCAAAGAGACTGCTCCTTCTCGACAATTCATATGATGCAAGGAGGTTATTTATGTGTGTGTGTGTGTGTGTGTGTGTCTGTGTGCATGCATATGTGTGTGCATTTACATATGTGTATATACACAATGCTTAGGCACTGAAGGAAAAGGTGTTGAATGTTGAAGGTTATCTACCAGATTCACAGGGATGTCAAGAGTTAAGTGATATAATACATGAAATATTTTGAGCTCTATGAAACAAAACAGCATATGCATTTGTGCAATTATGATTTATGTTCCATGTAGCTATAGCAACATTTTATTTTTTAATATATTTATTCATTTCTTTATTAATGTCTATAGCAGAACCCAAATGGGCAGTGTTTCAATGGTGTAAAAAACAGAAAGTATTAAAATTTTTCCAAGAAAATACAATTAACCATTACATATTGCATCATTGTCTATGAACTACCAGCAAGCTGTGCCATGTGATTTATGTGAGGGGAGAGGCAAAGAAAGAAAAAAAATGTTAAAGGTTTTCAGATTCAAGTAACTCCAGATATCCTAAAACTCATCAAGCATGAAGACACTGGAATATCCTTTTGGAATGACTGATGAATGAGATGGATTTTAATTCCTGTTATCTACATAATAAAAAGCCACTCTTCTCTAATCAGAATTTCATGGAAATCTATTTTAAGAAACACAGGCCACATAGTTTTTTCCACGGATCAGTCACATTTCAAAGTACTTTGAAAAGATTGTTGTTTATTTGATGTTTGAAGTTTACTCTCATTAACATATTACTTTCAAACTGCACAGCGAAACAATTTAATCAATAAAAAACGTATTGAGAGGATCAAGGTCAGTCTATGCAATGCAAGAAAGAGCAGAAATGCAGAGAACTTGTTCTCTGATTCAGAAAGCAGTCTAGGAACTGGCTGCTTGGGCTGGTCTCCTCCCAGTTACCACTTAGTGTTAATTCTTGGGTTCAGGTGACTGGCTTGCTACTGATGAGTCGTTGCAAAGGGTTAGCTGTGACTAGTGAGACATTCTTTCCATCCAGAAAAACATAGAGTGAGGTAAAGACAAAAACCCAAAAGAGGAGACACAGAAACTCAAGATGTCTATGATACCAAATCTCGGCTATAGATACGTTGTTTTAAAATACAGGGCTGTTATATTTGCAGCCTACGGATCTCACTGATTTCTTTAGTGTGATTATATCCATCATTAAAAGTCTAATTACAACATTCTAGAAGGAATGATCTGTATGTTGGTTTTTGTGCTGAAATAGCTGGGATAGGTTTAAATGTGAACTGTTCCCCACAGGTTTATATGTTTGGACACTTGGTCACAATCTAGTATTGTTATTTACAAAGGTTATGGGACCTCTAAGAGATGAATTCGTGCTAGAGGAAGTACATGATGGGGTCAGGATTTGAGATTCAAGAGCCTGTGTACTCTCTCTTCCAGACTGCTGATGCAATGTGACAGGCCAGTCTAGTCTCCTGCTGCCATGCCTTCAAACACCCTTCAGCTGGGAGCCAGGATAAACCCTTTCTCATAGAGGTTACTTTTGCCCAACTATTTAATCACAGCAATAGAAAGAAAACTAGGATAGTGTAACCTCCCAGGTTCTTGGTTTTCAGAGTTAAAAACTGAAAGGTTTTACAAATCTATTTTCTATATTCTATTTTGGATTTCTTTTAGGGTCACACTGCAAATGTAAGTTAGCAAAATGAATCAAATATACATCTCAATGTATGTCACACTCTCACATGCCCTCTTTGCTTTCCTTTCTCTCAACTCTAAATTGTTCTCATATCAAAAATCCATCTAAGTTAACTTTCCTTTGCTGTGACAAAATACTGAGGCAAATAACTAAGAACAAAAAAAAGAAAGGAGAAAAGAAAGAAAGAAAGAAAGGGAGGAAGGAAGGGAGGGAGGGAGGGAGGAAGGAAGGAAGGAAGGAAGGAAGGAAGGAAGGAAGGAAGGAAGGAAGATATTATTTGGCTCATGGTTTCAGGTATATATTTTGGTACATGGTCACTTTTGGTTTGCAGTGAGGTAGGAGCATGGTACAATAGCAAAGCTGTTTGTTTCACCATGTCCTGGAAAGCAAAGGGCAAAAAAAGATGTGTCCATAGTGACCAATGACCTAACTTCCTCTATTAGGCCCTACCTCTTGCAGGCGCCACAAATCTCCCAATGGTAGCACAGGTTGGCAACTACATCTTTGACATTGGGGTTTTGGAGAATATTTGAGGTAAAAACTATACCATCATTTCACATCTTCTGTAATTGTTCTTATGTATGTAAAGTACACAAAATGACTTTATGCATGCATGTGCATATGTATATGTATACATGTGCACACATAAGAGGATTCAGGCATGCTTAAAGAGTTTATTGTTTAGTTACTAATCTCATGCTGATTCTTTATTTTTAAAATGTTTTTATGCACATTTTGTTTTAAAGGGTTAACCGCATTGGTCCACATATATATGACATAGTTTCTACTGTTCTGTGGCTGTCCTTAATCAGTGCATATTATGATGGTATTTATTCCTCCTACTTAAAAACCAATAACTCTCTAGCTTTAATTATCACTAGGAAACTGTCTGTTCATACACATTTTTTGTAGGATTTTTAAAGAGCTTCTCAGGGATATAATCCTCTCCAGGAGGACTGAGACATAAAAATTCATGATTTTACTAAGTAGACTGAGATTGCTTTCCAGAAAGACCCATTTGGACAACCTCAGTTCAGCAGAAAATCATGTGTTCATCTACATTCTCTTTCAAACTTGGTGTCTCCAACTTCATATATACACATAGATAATCCAACTTTACACAGAAGCACAGTTAAACTTATCTATAGATCTAAATATATAGAAATACACATATACATTATTTCTATATAGTACTGTAGTTGTTTGAAAGAAAATGGTCCCCAAAGGGAGTGGCACTATTAGGTATGACCTTGCTGGAGTAGGAGTGACCCTGTTGAAGGAAGAGTGTCAATGTGTAGGTGAGCTCTTACATAGGTTCAAGCCATGTTCATTGTCCAGTCCACTTCCTGATGCTTGCATATCAAGGCATACCCAGCAACCATTAAAGCCCCATTCAATCGCAAGAATGGCCAGGCCCCTCCCTGAGGAGCTCCAACTGCCAGGTTTCATCCACAGAACACTAATGGTTCCAAAGGCTGGAACCAGCCCTTGCCCTACAGAGTAAAAAGCCCAAACTCTGGACTGGAAATTCCACCAATCCCCATCCTGGAAAGCTTTTCTCTGAAAAGTTCCACCATCCTCCCCAAGAAACTCTGTATAAGTCCCACCTTCTGCACAATTCTCTGTTGTTTCTCACCAAACTGAGGCAGTTACCCTCCTGGGTTTTTTTCCCTCCCAATAAATCTCTTCTGTGAAGTTTGTTGTGTGGTGTGACTTTGTGGGATTCCTTGACTCCTGCCTGCCAGGATATCTTTCCATCTGAGTGGTAATGCTTACAATTGTGTCTCTTGCATGCTGCCATGCTTGCCACCAAGATGATAATGGATTAAACCTCTGAAAATGTAAGCGAGACATGCCAATAAAACTGAGAAGCTTCTGTAAAGCAAAGGACACTGTCATTAAGAAAAAAAGGCAACCTACTGAACGGGAGAAGATCTTCACCAACCCTGCATCAGACAAATGTCTAATCTCCAAAATATATAAAGAACTCAAGAAACTAGACTTTA
>LOEQ01002392.1:98929-109280 GCA_001685075.1 Bramus lutescens | reverse complement strand
AGAAATGACAGAGACATCTTGATGCCTGGACAGTCACCCAAAGTTCCTCTGTACCATTGGGACATCCATCTTCAGCCTACAGGCCCATAGTATCCAGCTATGAAGCAGGAAATTTCAAAGACAGTCAGTCACTTTCTTTTGTATCCTGCAGAATGTCCCATGGACTCTTTCATGAAGCAGGAACCCTGAAGGACCATTTCATCTTTAGGCAAGTTCAGGAGTCATCTCTCTGTGGGTTCTTCATGTCCAATTTATGCAACAGTTCAGGCAAGAGCAGTTTCTTGCCCAAATGGCTAACCAACTTCATAAGGAGCCTCTTTGATGCCATCTTCCTCTCGAAGTAGCTTGGTGCTGCTAGGAGCAGACGTGTCTCACTGTCATGAAAAACCCTAAGTTATTAAAGCACTTTAAATGCCATATTATGTAGTCTTTGAAAGATATGAAGAATACCTATCTGAAATATATCTATGTGCATCTAGAAAATCTAACATGACTACAAACTTGACTGTTATAGATGATTATCTATTAACCTATATTTCTTAATTAAACATTACATTTTAAATGAACTACACAATCACAATACCTTAATCAAGATCAGAAATATGCATGTAACAAAATTGACCTTAAATTAGTATCAGTAAACCAAGATTCATATCAATGCAACTTATTCATATCTATATCATATCCTCTTTAAGAGAACATTTATAAACAATATTTGGGAATATGGGTGCAGTTTTTTCTCTCCAAACTGCTTGGTGCTGTATGGGGGCGCTGTTAATCAGGCCTTATATGGTATATCCTGTGTGCTAGGTTCATCTCAGTTGGCAGTTGAGCGAAGAAAGTTTTTGAGGGTGTTCACAGCAACCTTTCATGAGGGCGTGGTCTATTATACCATATTATCCTGGAGGCAATCCACAGGTTCTCATCTTCTGTGAAAATAAAAGAAGAACCTCTTTTTCCAAAGCATCATATCCTTAGACCAAAATTTTGAAGTCAAGGTATCTTTATAATATACATGCTGGTTTAGCTTAGCTCATACAATGAAATGTCTTTCTGTACTTAGCTCCTTTACAGTCAAAAAATTTAAAGAAAACACAATAATACACATAATCAAGACTATCTGTGAATTTTCCATTTTTACGTGGCTTATTTTTCTTTATTTTTTTAATTTATGACTATATGTACTCTGTCTCTTTAAAGACTTTACCCTTTTTTTTAAAGCATTAACTTTATATTATGACTCTGTGTACTCTTTATCTTTTCTCTCCCAAGCCTACATGCTTTATCTAACACCATGACCCATTTAGAGTTCTTTTATGTCTGAATCTGTCCTTTGTGAATCTGTAATTCTTTACTGTTCAGGAACACTTTAGCTTTCTGGTATTAAAATGCTAAGCTCTTAAGGATCTAAGCTGTAACAATCCAATACAGGTACTGCCTACTTGCCCTGCCCCATCCAACATATCTGAGCCGCTTGTGCCTCTGAGCTGTGTGCATTGCACTGCTAGCATGGCGGAGCTGCTTGTGCCTCTGAGTCATTTCATGCCCCTGAGCTGCACACAGTTCCAAGCATACAGCAGTCCACATTGCCTTCAAGCAAGCTGTAGCACTTTATTCACAAACCCCATTCAAAAGCTCTGTCTCCTACAGGAGCCAGACAGAGATCACAATGGTGGCACAGCCCAGAAACTGGTATTTCAAAACTGCCACTTTCTAGTTAATCTGATCTTGCTGCCTACCCAGGCAGGAAGAGCTGAGCCATGGGCATGATCTCAGATATTTTTCTCCTGACCCTGAGTGGGCACACAACCATCTGGACCCACAAATGCTTCATAGTCAGAGTTTGCTCTGGTGGCAGGGCCCAGGAAGCCTTGTTTTAAAATGGTACAACTGTTTTTCTGCTGCTATTGCTGAGTCAGGAAATCTCTCTGTGGCACGCCCCAGCATACAGCAAAAAGCTGTGTTAAACTATGATTGTTTTTCTGTGTGTCTAGAATTCCTTTTCAAGTCCTCTCAGGTTTTACGTGGAGTTAGTCAACCATGTTGGTGCACCAAACTATTGTGTGGAGCACAGGCTGCATCCTGCCACCTGGCTAGCTTAATCCCTGAAATAACCACACAGAAATTGTATTAATTAAATTACTGCTTGGCCATTAGCTCTAGCCTCTTATTGGCTGACTCTCACATCTTGATTTAACCCATTTCCAATAATCTGTATTTTACCACGAGGTTGTGGCTTACCGGGAAAGATTCAGCAGGTCTGACCTGGCAGCTGGCTCCATGGTAGCAATCTGAGAACTAGATGCCTTCTGTCTACTCTGCCCACCTAATTGCTTCCGTATCAAAAGTCCAAGGCAGTTTCTTTATTCAACCAATGAAAGCAACACAAATACAGAAGGACCTCCTACACCACCTCCAACTATTTACTTGTGTTTCTCGGGATTTCTTTAAGGGATTTATTTGTTTCTTCTTTAAGGACCTCTATCATCTTCATATAGTTGGTCTTAAGGTCTTTTTCTTGTGCTTTAGCTATGTAGGAATATTCAGGACCTGCTGCAGTAAGATACCTTGGCTCTAGTGGAGACATATTGTCCCCACTGTGTTTTTATGTTGGCATCTAGGCATCTGGTTTGGGGGTGCTGATAGTTCTAGGTACTAATTTCTGAGTTTGTCTTTGCTGGGTAGGTGTTTTGTTTCTTGGTTTCTGTTTCTTCTCTAAATTTTCAAAGACTTTGGTGCTTGTGTGTTGCCTATTTTCCTGGCTTGTTTAGCTGGGGCATTCACAGGAAATGCCTGCTGATATTGGAGGCTGCAATACTGGAATGAATTGGGTAAGGTCTTTGTGATCTATGGGAGATGGAGTCAGAGACAAAAGCAAGGCCACAGCAGGTTTTCTGTTACAGAGCTGGGAATGGGACTAGGGGACTGAATCTCAGGATCAGGTGTGAAGCTGCCTTCAGTCTACTTGTTACCCTGGGAGGAGATGCTCTTAGATTAGCAAGGTGTGTGTGCTGGAGTTGAGGACTGGGATAAAGCAAAGGGAGGTTAGTGGGAGCTGCACCATGGGATTCACAAGAGATATGTGCAGGGAAGAAGGAAGGCTGCTTCTGTTTCAGCACTGGGGATGGTGGTGATTATATCTGGAGGAGCAGAGAGAAAGGTCTTCTGGCAGCCTACCCGGTTTTCTCTTTCTTAGCTATGTTGTTTTTTGATAATACCTAACATATCACATTTCAGAGTTTTCAGTTCTCAGTTGTTTGTTGCTAGTGTATATGAAAACATATCAATTATGTGTCTTACAATCTTGTTATGTTATTAATTTGGGAGATATTTGGGAGATTTATTATAATCATGTCACCTAATAAATGTTTACATTTTTTCTTCCTCATTTATTTTATTATCATATTTTTGCTTATCTTATTGTACTAGCTAATCTCAAGTTATAATGTTTGTAAGAGTGAAAGGGCATCTTCTATCCATCTCTTCAGAAGAAATAACACTTTTTTATCATTTGGTGAGATGTTAGCTATTGGTTATATGCATATATTATTTATAAATTGAAGAAATTTCCTTTAGAGCTTGTTAGTAGTCATGAGTCACAAGACAGAGTTCTGTCAGGAGACCAGTTGCATCTGATTATTTGATTTTCTTAATATGTTGATATTGAAGATTACATAGAATCACCTTTAAATGTTGAACAATTAAATGTTGCATAACTGGAATAAAGTTTGATTAGTTGGAGCATAATTTTTCATGGACATTGCTGAGTTCCATTTAGCAACGCATTTGTGTTTGGTCTGTTGCTTTACTGTCTTCTGCTGAATCAGTTTTGGTGTGGTGGTCAGGTGTCCTTCACCTGTAGGAATGTAGCGATAGGGGAGAGCAGGCCTGCTTTTTGTCCCACCTGGCTCCTGCATGGCTAGCTTATACCCTGAAATAACAACACACAAANCCTAAGGGCTGGCCTATCAAAAGGCCAAGGCAGTTTCTTTAGTAACCAATGAAAAGTAACACATAGATAGATGACCCTCCTACATCAGAGGAAGTTAAGGAGTAAACCCTCCTGCTTGTGTTTTCTGAGAGATAGTGGAGAGTTGGTGAATTGCTAACTAACATGAACATTTGGTAAATTTTATTAGTGAAATCTCCAAAGCCAAGCACTTTCTTATTTGAAAGGTTTGGGTGAGAAGTTGTTGATTATGTAGACAGTATTGGACGGGCTATGCAAATTCTTTCCACTTCAATGTTTTAGTGATTTGTCAGTTTGCAGCAATTGATTAATATCCTGTTTCCATAGAATCATTCACAATAGTGATTTGTTATCATTATAACTTATGTAGGGTCAGCAGAGATGGCCCCTCACTTGCTTTTAATATTGGCAAGTTATAGTTTTTTTAAACATTTTTTCCTTCTAGTCTGGCTGGGCCTCATCCATTTCATTGATCTTTAAAAGCACCAACTTAGGTTTTATTAATCTTTTCATTGTTCTGCTTTAAACTTTATAGACTTCTGTTTCCATTTTAATAATCTTCTTCTTTGTGATTTCTTCAGCTTCCCAGAGTGAAAACAGATTACTGATTTTAAACCTTTCTATAACATATGCATTCAATGCTGTAAAATCTGCTCTCAGTATTGCTTTTACTTCATACCTCAAATTCTGGAAAGTTTTATTTTCAAAGTCATTTGCTTTAAAATGTTTAGAATTTTACTCATTTTAAATTATGCTCTTTAATTTAATTTTAATCCAAATATAAAGGAATTTTTTTGTTTGCTTATTTCTGTTGTGTTCTGAAAATACACTCTGATTTCTACTGTTTATGTGGTAGGGTGTTCATAGCCTACTATGGACTCACTTAGCTAGGGCTCCTGGTGAGTTTGAGCAGGATTCTGTCTAGGTTGGATGAGCTTGACTGCAACTATGTTAGATCAAGTGACTGATAACTTAGTTTATGTCAACTACAACTTTATTGATTTCTCATTGCTTGATCTAGTAAATTCTCACCATAACTGTGTATTTGCCTGCTTCTCTTTGTAGCTCTAGCTGTTCTCAGCCTATATATTTTGATATTCTGTGTTTGTGAATCAACATATTTTAGGGTATCAGTCTATTTAATTTACACAGTATGTCATCATCCACATTCTTGTAGAGGTGTTTCCTTGCTGTGAAGTCTCCACCTGGAATTAACACAGCTACTTATGTTGTGAGGTAATACCACCAGAGAACACAAGACACTCTTAAACCTGGATAGAGAGTCGATACTGACAGCCAGTGGTTGCATGGGGAACTTGCCCAAATCATGCTACCCCTAGCCTCATGGCTCTTTGCCTTTTATGCACAAAACCCTCACCTGACTCAGTTTGGTGAGAAAGGACAGTTGGCGAGGAGTGAGAATGCAGAAGCCCACAAGCAAGGTAGGAATGCACTCAGGACCTGGGACTGTGGGCTACATCTTTGATGGATTGGGTTTTGACCTGTTTGGTAGGTTTGGAGGCTGACATTCTGGAATCTAAGGTCAGAACAGTGCCTCTAACATGGCATCAGTTATCCTAAGGTCTTTGGACCTGGTACACCCAGAATTTTTAAATACTAGTTTTCTCATATTTCTGTTTTTAATTGACTGGTAGTTTTATGTTTAAGGCAGGTGCTACAGGATAATGCTCTTGTATACATTAAAGATTTGTCACTTGCATTGGTTTAAGAAAATGCTGATAGACCAGTAGCCAGGCAGGAAGTACAGGTGGATGATCAGACTAGGAGAATTCTGGTAAAAGGAAAGTCAGAGAGGCAATTGCAAGATAGATGCAGAGGAAGTAATGTGAGAATCCCTTACTGAGGAAAGGTCTAAGCCATGTGATTAAATGTGGATAAGAATTATGGGTTAGTTTAAGTTGTAAGGGCTAGTTAGTAAGAAGCCTGAGCAATGGGCCAAACTGTTTATAATTAATATAAGCCTCTGTGTGTTTATTTGAGACTGAAGGACTGAGAGACCAAGTGCGACAGAAACTTCCATTTAAAGGTAGGTTTATTTTAAACAATATATAGTTAGGTCTGCTTTAGAATTCTATTTGGATTGACATATTTAAATCGCATGAATTTGAAGTGATCATTAATACATTTGTATTGACATTAGCCATGTTTGTAGTTGTTCGTTCTACTACCAGAGATTTCATTATATTCTTTCCAAGTTTCCATTGAACATTTCACATGACTCCATTTATCTTATCTGTTAGGGCATAAACTATGATTGTTAAAAGTGCTGTCTACAGGGTATGCCAAAGATTTTTACAATATATGTTTTAACTACTTGACGAAACCCTTCAAATGACACTATATGCAAGTTTTAGCATAGTATTTTTATTCCTAATTTAAAATTTTTGTAACACCACTATCATTTACCTATTTGTACTATAATATTTCAAAATATTAGATGATAACTTTAAATAGGTATTTTCAGAACAATATTATGTTTGTGTTGTGTTATTTTTGTAAGATAATATTTTAATTATTTCAAAGATTTCTTTTTAAATTTGATTTTACATTGTGTGTGTGTGTGTGTGTATGCACCCTCATGCATGCACTAGCACTTGTGTGTACATCCACTCACTTGCATGTGTACAGAGTATGCCAAAGAACATTTTTTTGGGAGTTTATTCTGGGGGTTTAAATGATGTCATCAGGCTTGGTGGCAAGTGCAGTTATCATCTGAACCATCTAGTCAGCCCAAATCCTTCTTCTAATTAAAGAACTAAAACATTCCTGTGAACATTTTTTTCCAATTTTCTTTTTGGTTCATTTTAATGCTCTGTATTGTGAACATCCTGTGGCTTGGTGTCTGTCATTCTGACACATTCTCAGTTACTAATTGCATCAAATGACTCTCCATTGTTTCCTCTTTTTGTCTGCATATTCTGTACATGTGTCGTAGTCTTCTCCAAGTTAACTTGGAAGTCTCTTTTATCCAGGAGAGGGCCTTCATCTCTGCTCTTGCCTTGATGAGAATCCAATTGACTTGGCTTTGGAGTTTCACGGTGTTCTTCCAAAATTTATTCTGTATTCTGACTGACAGCCCAATGCTGAAATGTCTGGTCTATGCTTATACCTTGTTCTCAGAGAAAAGTTGACAAATGCCCTCTTGACTGATTTGGGTTCAATTCTTTCACACCAAGGTAATTAACTCTAAGAGAGTCTTGGTTAGGAAGACAATTCAAAGGGTTAGTTAGATGAAATACGTGCAACACAAGGAAAACCCATGGGATAGCATGAGTAGTTTGCTGATAGGTCACACAGAGAGGGCACCATGCTTTAAAGAACTCATGAGGAAGGCATCTGAATGTACTTGCCCAACCAGTATGTGGGGAGTAAAAGAGACCTGTGGGCTTAAATCTTCATCAGGATCCAGGACATTTCTCAAACCACTTTATGTAGGGTGGTCTATGCAATGTTTTTAAAAACAAGCAGGTTTGTGGAATCTGTATAGTCCATGTGGAATATAAGGATCAGTGGGGTAAGTCAAACATGTCATGTGCTAGTTACACCATAGGACAGCAGGAGGCAGTTACATAAGACATGTCTGGAGCCATCACACTAGAGAGCTGAGATGAAGGAGACTACTAGAAATGTCTCTTGCTTCCAATATGAGAAAATGTAATTTCCATTAAAAAAGATTCCCAGGTAACATAAAATTCAAGGAATGTTGTTGACAGAGGTTTCTGTCCCACCCAGTACCACAGCTGTACAGTCCCAAAGGAACACTCAGAGATCTACATTAATTATAAACTGGTTGGCCTATTAGCTCAGGCTTCTTATTAACTCTTATATCTTACATCTTAACTTGTAATTCTTATCTGTGTTAGCCACCTGGCTTGGTACCTTTTATCAGCAAGGCATTCTCATCTTGCTTCCTCTGTGTCTGGGTGACAACTGCAGACTCAGCCCTTCCACTTCCCAGAATTCTCCTGTTCTCATTGCCCCACCTCTGTTTTCTCCCTGGTTACCCGCCTATACTTCCTTCCTGGCTACTGGTCAATCAGCATTATATTAAGATACAAGTGACATTTTATTAAGATACAAGTGACAAATCTTTACAAAGACCATTGTCCCACAGCACTTCCCCTTTGTTTTTTTTCAAAACAAGAATTCTGATTCTAATCTCCCTTGTTTATGTTTCTTCCTGACTATTATCATAACAATTTGCAGCCAACATTGTAAACAAAGGCAAACATCCATAATTCATTTTGGGGGAATGCGAATGTAGTTTTACAGGTATCTCCTACTGATTGGTGGCATGGATAATCTTATGGGACCTAAAGAAAATTTAGAATTATGATCAAGTCCTGACTGGAGTATCCTGTGAGGCTTGATCATCTTAATCAGCAGTCTTCAAATTGTTCTAGATGTAGCACTCAGAAATCTGAGCCATCTGCTCCTATCAATAATATCTCAGGGGGTCTTTCTTGATCAAACCTGATTTTTCTTAGGCCAGAATGAATCCACAGCCTCTCATTTCCTGTGGAAACAAAAAAACAAAACCTCTTCTCCAAAGTAACATATATTTTGACTCAAATTTTGAAATCAAAGTATTTTATATATATATGTGTGTGTGTGTGTGTGTGTGTGTGTGTGTGTATGTATGTATGTTGGATTAACCCAGTAATATTTATGAAATATCTTCCAGCAGTTGTTGTTTCTTCCTCAGCCATCAAACCCTTCAAAGGCAACACAATAACATACAGTATTCAGACTCTATGTGTATTTTCCATCTTTGCATAGCTTTATTTTAAATTCTATTTCTATTATTTTTATTTTTAATTTTTGTCTTTTTGAGACAAGGTTTCTCTGTGTACCTTTGGCTGTCCTTGAGCTCACTCTGTAGACCAGTTTATTCTTCAACTCACAGAGATCCACCTGCCTCTGTCTCTCAAGTGTTGGAATTAAAGGTGTGTGCCACCACACCTAACTACTCTATTTCTTTTTTATTTTAAGGACTTCATTCTTTTTCTTTTTTCTTCCAAACTTACATATATTTTTAAACACATTGTCAACCATTTAGAGGTTTTCTTTATCTGAATCTATCCTTACTATATATCTTTGTTTTTCTGACCAAATGAGTCTTTAATTTCCTAAGTGATATGGCTAAGATTGAAGCCGTTGCTTTAATAGCAGGATTTACCCTGTTCCTTAGCTTTCTGAGAGTCTAGTCTCATGGAAAAGGTACAGGCCAGAGCCATGTTTATTGCCACAACTCTACGGAGTTTCAAGGTCCCTGCCACCACCAAGAAGCATGCTGTTGGCTATTCATAAACACCATTTAAGTATTTGCTGGTAGTTCCTCTTAAACAGCCTCTATTAAAAGAGATGCGCTTCCCTCTAGCAAACAGAGCCCACCTGATAAAATGTTGCTACCAAGAAGCCATGCTTAACTCTGTTCCTTTTTGTCTAGAATAACTTCTCAAGCTCTCTCAGGTTTTATGTGGATGCCGTTGTCCACGTTGGCATCATTTGTTGTCAGGGGTTTCTGTTCTGCCCAGTCCTGCAGCTTTTCAGTCCCAAAGAAATATACAGAGGTCTACATTAATTATAAACTGGTTGGCCTATTAGCTCAGGCTTCTTATTAACTTATTAACTCTTATTACTCATGTTAACTCTTACAACTTACAAAAAAAGAACACCAAAAGTTAAAAAGAAAAAGAAAAAAATAGAGTTTAAAATAAAGCCATGTAAAGATGGAAAATACACAGAAAGTCTGGATATTGTATATTATTATGTTGTCTGTGAATCGTTTGAATGTTGAGGAAGGAGCAACAGTTGCTATAGGACATTTGATTATAAGTGCTGCTGGATTAATCCAATTTATATATTTTGAAAATGCCTTGACTTCAAAATTTAAGTCAAAGGCATGTTAATTTGGAGAAGAGGTTTTGCTTTTGTTTCCACAGGAAATAAGAGGCTGTGGATTCATTCTGGGAGAAGAAAAAACAGGTTTAATCAAGGAAGACCCCCTGCAAATTCTCTGATAGAAGCAGATAGCTCAGATAATTCAACATTTCGGAGGACTTCTGTTGGAGTTTCCTCTGAGTTCTACATCTAGGACAGCATCAAGACTTGTTGGCTGAGATGGTCAAGCCTCACAGAATACTCCAGTCAGGACTTGATCATAATTCAAAATTTTCTTTAGATCCCCCTAAGATTAGAATTGCCCCCAATCAGCAGGAAGTATCCTGGAAAACTATGCCCACATTCCCAAAAAATAGGTTATGGATGTTTACCTTTGGTTAGAGTGTTGGTTACTGTAGTAAATAAGGGGAGCGGGCCCTGCTTTTCGTCCCGCCCAGCTCCCACATGGCTAGCCTA
>LOEQ01002392.1:45868-79384 GCA_001685075.1 Bramus lutescens | reverse complement strand
CTCCTCTCTGTTCCCCTCTCCCCTTCCCCCTTTTCTGTCTCTTCTCCTCTTCCTCTTCTCCTCTCTTCTCCTCCCTTTTCTCCTCTCCTCCCCATCTTCTCCTTTCATCTCTCTTCTCTCCCTTCTCCTTCCATTTCCTCCCCCTCTTATCTTTCCTTCTTTCTTTTCTATTCTTATTTAAAAAAGAAAACAATGTTTAAAAGAACCCAGATACAATAGCCAATACACAGTACAATTTATATAAACTAAAAGCATTATTCTCTGATGTAAGAAATCATCATTTTGGTTGCCCATCATAGTGAATAGACTAGAAGAGGCAATATAGGAGCCTTCCTCACAAATTCTATTTAATTTTAACTATTATTCTTTGTGGTATTGCATATTGAATACAGAGCTTAAGCATGAAGCACAAATCCTCTCCCAAATATTCTATTTCTTAGTCTATATTTTGAGCACAATATGTATTCACATTTTAGAGTTCAAAGGACCTGTTTTCTTATGGCTTGAGTATATTTTATAACTTTTCAAAGATTTTATGTGTATGAGTGTATTTCTGCATGTGTGTATGTATACCGTGTATGTACATCCCTAAGCGGTCCAAGAGAGTGTTATGTCCCCTGGAATTGGAGTTACAGAGGGTCCTGAGCTATCATATGGGTGCTGGGAATCAAATTTAGGCCCTCTGGAAGAACAGCAAGTATTTTTAACTACTGAGTTATCTCTCCATCCTCTGTAACTATTTTTATATTCAAATAATGGTTTTTAAAATTATATTAAAATTTCTGATCTTCAAAAGACACTAAGGTACTGGCAGTGGCAACCTATTTCCTGCTTTATTTTACATATGTATATGTGTGTGTGTACATATATATATATATATAGATACACATATATGCACACATGTATATTTATATAAAAATCACATTTATTGGGAGAGAGATAGGCATGGGTTGCAAAATTGAGCAGCTATAATGGTATATGATTTTCTGGAACAGAGGACAACTCAGGTGTGCTCTGAAATTGAGGATACAGGCAAACCTTGTGAAGGATGGAGAAGGGGTGCTACTGTGTGGGTGGGAACAAAATGCATTCAGGAGAATGCAAAGGACTCAGAGGAACATAGGAACCAAGATGATTTGGCTTCACTGTACCAGAGTGGATGAATGAACAAGTGATGGCACATGAGCTTGGTTGGTGAGCTGGGGCCATTTCAGATGCCAAGCATAAGGCCTTAGTAACTAGTCACTAAAGGGTGAGAAATTTATTGGAGAAGGCAGTCGAAATCTAGTTTGCTTCATACCCATATAAGAGGTCACAGATGTGCAGCTGTGATGGTGATATGCCCAGACTTTTAGGGTGAAAGCCTGGACTCTGTCTGTCTTAATAAACTAGGCTTTGTCACCCATCCTTAGTATCCTAGTTAAAAAGATAAGTAACAATGGAAAGCAGATAAAAGAGTTTTTAATGTCACCACTGTAGGGAGGGGAAGAGACAAAGGTGGACAGTAATCCCAAATTCTTTTGGCGAATACTGACCTTTGGTCTAAATAGAGAAATAGCAGAGGCAAAAGGTTTTAAGTTCATAGAGGAGGAGTTGGGTAAAGAGGTAAGAGGTGCGCATAATTAAACAACTACAGGCAAGGTACAACCCTGTCCATAGTCACAATTCTGCAGCATGGCAGAAGTCCTTATGCCCAGGGCACACACTGATTCTCAGGAGAATACTTCTTTGGTGCCTGAGGAAGCCTGGTTTTCATGGATTATCGTCCTCATCTGTGGGGTTGTCTGCCCATTCTGTTGTTCCTTACATACAAGGTGACTATAGGTTAAGACAAGAACTCTGGCCTCTGGCCAAAGACAAGAAGACAGAGAGAGACACACAGGATAAATGCATAGGTGCCAGACTTTCATCCCATCCTTAGTACCCTGTGAACCATAGTGAATAGTAAATGCTTTTTATTAAAAGCAGCTGTTAGGTGACTGGTGCCATTGGTGTGGTGATGAGAGGTACATTGGACAGCAAGGAGGTAGAACTTCCCGGATATGGTGCTGGCCTCTAAGTGAGAGAGAAGCACAGACTGAGCAGCCAGGTAGATGTTGACCTCTGGAGGGAGGTGGTGAGGTTGATTTGGATACAAAAAGAATGGAACCCTCTTCACTGCAGCTACAACTTCTTATAAAGGCAGCCTCCTGCCCTCCCCAGCACCTCCCTGAAAGAAGGGGAATTTCAAAACAACTGAATTAATGAGAAAATAGAACACTTGTAAGTCCACTCACTGGGCAATAGGAGGCAAGTGTGAGCTACTAAACTCAACATATTCTCCTGTGAAATGGTGCTGACTGGCAAGCATCTCCAACTTCTTATTTATATGAAGGTATTTCTAATATCCAGTGGGAAAGGATGGGGGCCCCATCCTCCCTCCTTTTTACACTGAGATGACATCTCTACACCATCTTCTTTGTTATTTGGAATTTAGGGTCATTCTGCATTCCCAGCAGGCTGCTCTTGAACGTTCTGTTCTTCCTGTTCTGCTGCCGTGGGATTCATCTATATAATGGGTTCCACTGTCCCAGAATTGTGCATGTCACCCTGACTATCCATCAGGGAATCACTGGGAACTGGAACTCCTTATATTTCAAGACCAGATGGCTCCAACACTCTGTCTTTCCTCGTCTAATGAAGAACATCATGGGCACCACTTCATGACAAGACCAAAATTTTATTAGTTCCATATTGTTTTTGCCAGCTTTGTATTAGAAAAGTCTGAGCCAGATTTATAATAAGAAAGGTTAATTTTGATTTCTGACTCTACAGATTTCAGTCTAAGATTAGGCAACCATATTTCTGCAGACTTTTGTAAAGGTCATGTCATGCTAGGAGCATATGAAAGGACACACTTCTGATATGAGCCCCGGGGTCAGAAGAGGAGACTGCTCTTTAGAGGTCATGCTCCTAATGACTTTAGTCCCCCGCTGGACCTTGCCTACAATGGTTCTACCTTCACCATTTTCCAGGCCACCCTTCTGCAGGCCAAGCCTTGGAACACAGGACTTTCTGGGACATTGAAAACTCAAACCAGAGTGTCTATCTAAGGAGACGAATGAAGAATTTCCTTTCATCTTGTGTTTGGAAAGTTATCCAACATGAAAGACAAGTTAATGATTATTCATGCTTTGGTGATAATTTGAACTGTAAATTTGGAGTAGAGATTACAACTCTGGTTACCTAGAGTTTCTAAGCTACATTTAGTGTGTAATGTTTTTCTCCTTCAAGAAACTGACTCAACTATGCATTCTGCCATGTAACATGAGCAGGCTTATTTGTTGGGGTTTCTGTCCTGCCCAGTTCCCACAACTGTTAAGCCCCAAAGAAAATCACACAGAGATCTCTATAAGTTATAAAGCTGATTGGCCCATTAGGTCAGGCTACTTATTAGCTTCTGTAGCTTATATTAACCCATTGTTCTGATCTATGTTAGCCATGTGGCTCAGTATTTTTTTTCAGTGGGGCAGATCACACCCTGCTTCTTGGTGGTCTGGGCAGGAGTGAGAGAAATCAATTTCCTACTTCCCAGAATTCTCCTGTTCTCATTGCATCATTTCTACTTCCTGCCTNTGTAGCTTATATTAACCCATTGTTCTGATCTATGTTAGCCATGTGGCTCAGTATTTTTTTTCAGTGGGGCAGATCACACCCTGCTTCTTGGTGGTCTGGGCAGGAGTGAGAGAAATCAACTTCCTACTTCCCAGAATTCTCCTGTTCTCATTGCATCATTTCTACTTCCTGCCTGGTTTTCTCGCCTATACTTCCTGCCTGGCCAATCAGAGTTTATTTAAAACATGATTGACAGAATACAGACAATTCTCCCACACCATTGCCTAAATTCTGAAGTCTTTTGTCATCACAGAAGTATTAATTTGTAATGCCATTCTAAAGGAATGACAATTTTAATGCCAAGAAAAATAAAGATAACTAAATCAAATAAATATTAGTTACTGAAATCAATTTATAAAATTAGGTCCAAAATATAATAATAAATTAGAATAGTTTAATATAGCATGATTTATGTCATTAGACCCAATATGACTGAAGAATTATGACATATTTAATCTGCTTTTACCACCCATGTATGTAAAGTGCCTTCTTAAGTACTAAATGATATTTAAGCCAAAAATTTTGGTTCATATGTGTTACAGGTTACTTTTTCTTACACATATCCTACAGTTCATTAATTCTCTTTCTTACCTGTGTATAGAACACCTTTTGAGTTTGTTTATTTTATATTGTTTTTCAAGATAAACTTCTTTGTGTAGCCTTGGCTGTCCTGGAACTCGCTCTGTAGACCTAACTGGCCTCAAACCCAGAGATGGCACCGGCTTCTGCTTTTCTGAGCGCCAGGATTATTGGTGTGTGTCACCACTGCTTGGGCATAGAACACTTCCTATTCCAATCAACAGAAGGTTTTATTTCACTCACTATAGTTTTCACTTCTAATATTTATATCTATTGCCTTTTAAATCAGCTTTCATTGCTTTTGTCATACAAATGGGATAGTTTCTTTTATTTAATTTGACATTAATATAGTCAGGCTGTGCTTTACATGTGGAAAGGTAATAACCATATTTGAAAGCACACATTGAGACCATTATTTCAAAATAATAATAAACATTAATGATGTCTACTGGATTAGTGATTTCCTTACCACTGCATACATTAATTAAGCAGACATATGTAATTACACTCTAAATATTGGGATATAAAGCTGAATACAGCTTATCTAGCTAAAGAAAATGCCAGTGTTCATGCACACAATATGATAAACACAATTCTAGAGTTATGGCAAGGAGTTCTGGGAGAACAGGTGATAATAATTATAGCAGTAGTTTATAGATATTTACTTAATGCCAGGCACTGTACTAAAAGATTTAATTTTAGTAATAATACTGAGACACAGCCAATAGCGAGAGACACATGGTAGCATTCTCAGCTCATAAATGAGAAACCAGGGTCCATCTGTCAAACAGGAGTTGTACCCCCAGTGAGGGATAGAATTGGCTTTTCCATGCATGTGTCTATTGCTCTAAACCTTTTTACATTTTGAGAAGACAAGGGAGTTCAGGGAGGAGCTGCTCTGGTCTAGGATGCATAGACATCAGCCCCTAAGGGATGTTCAGTGAAGAAGCACCTGGGGGACCTGGAGATGAAGAACAGTTCACTGGAATGGAGAATCAGGAAATACTGAGGCAAAATGGGTAAGAGATGAAAGTGAGAAAACTTTTATCTCTGATGAACAGAAAGTGAACATCACTTGATATATATGAGTATTGATGGTATGTTTGAGGCTAGGTGTAAAGTATATTATAGATGCATATTTGAACAAAGAAAGTAGAAAGTTACAATATTGACCTCGTCTATGATTTCTTTGCTACTGTTTGCCTCATGGGGAATTTCAGATACCGTTGGGTTATTGTCAAGCACACAGACTGTTTGCCATCCTGATAGTGTTTGCCTTGTAAACATGTGTGGCCCAACTACACTGTCCTTGCCTCATTGCAAAACATCTGTTTTTCTTTATTACTGAGCTCCACCTCAAACGTTCCAGAAGAAGCATTTTATGATTTGAAGTAATTGGCGGATGTTTTAAGAAAAACGAAGTCCACCCACAAACAGTGCATGTTCTATGGACTATTTAAAGATTTAGGCAATCAGATTACAAACATGACCATAGTGATGAAAATACGTTTGTAGTATCATTTGCAACACTGCCAGTGATCTGTGGAGTTTTATCATCTATTCCCATATTAATGTTTCAGCATCAAGCAGGTAGAGACGTTAAATAATGCAGCTTGTGCAGACAGTCTACTGTATCTGCGGAATCTTAGTTATTCTTTTCTCCAGTGCTAGGGATTGAACCCATGGCCTTGTGACAGCTAGGAGAAAGCTCTTCCAATCAGAAAAAGAAAATCAACTGTCCTTGCTGCATTTTTCTAGTTTGTATGACAAATGATATCTGAGGTATTTTTCCCCTTGTACGTACAAGGTGATGACTCTGTTTTCCCAGTGTGCTAATATCTTTGCTAAATCATAAAGCATTGCCATTTATGGTGGCCCTTTATCGACATAGATTTCCTTGTTAGGTACATATTCTCATTGATTAAGCAGAGGCTGCCCGAGCACTCTGCTTCATCGGAAATCCTCACTGGTGTGAGATCTTGCTCAGGTTTTGTTGACCTGTGTTCTCAGATTGTGCTTTCTATCAGCCCTTTCTTTGGCTCCAGTGTGTGGTAATCACTAAATTTTTGTATTTATTTCCATTTTGCTAGTTAGCCTAGGTTGTTAGTGCAAATTTATATGTCCTGGTTTTTCTAAGTCTTTGCCAGTTACTTTGGAACATTGAACACTTAACTGTGCTTGCTCTGGGGTACCAGCAATGAAACAGTAATTAACTCCGGATAGCTGTCGCCTCTCCTTAAAAGCTAGAAAATGGGATTATACTTCAAGAAACAGGTTTAAAGCAACATAATGGCAATTCTTTTGATAACAAGTTTTACTCATCATTAACATACAATTTGTTTTTTTCAAACATTACTTAAGCTCTACAGAAATGAAAACACACCAAATTATCATTTGTCAGACTTAACAGTGGTAACGGATGGGCTTAGGTTTAGGATAACACTGCCTGGGAAGTTATATGAATCACAAAATGTCTGTCTTGATCAAGTCTGAATAATTTGATTTGCTTCTGCTGTAGTTATGAAGTGAACTGAATTTTCTTTTCTAATTATACATTTTATCATTAAAATCCACTTATGGCTATTGAAGAACAGACAGAATACATCTTGAGAAATGTCTGAAAATTAGTCTCTTTCATTCTTTCCAACATTTTGGTCATTTTCCTGGGAAGAAAAATGAGAGGGGAGCTGGGATTATTCTAAAAGTATTTTGATAGCTAAAGTGAATTTCAGATACTCAGAAAAAATCAACATTTGCTGAGTGTCTACTGTCACATTTAGGTCAGAATACTAAGGACATCCTGACAGGGCAGGCATTAAAAGACAGAATTACCTATGTGTACAAATATTTGGTAGACATGTATACACATGTATGCTGTATATAGCTGTATAGTGGGGCACACATGGAATGCATTTTATGATATTTTCCTATTCATTATGTTTACATAAACTGATGTGGATCAAGTACCTTAGACATATGAAATGCAAAGACTATAGTAGAAAGGGCTTGTATGTGTGTGTGTGTGGTGTGTGAGCATGTGTGTGGTGTGTGGGTATGTGTGGTGTGTGAGTGTGTGTGAATATGTGTGGGGGTGTGTTTGTGAGTGTCTGGTATGTGTGTGGTGTGTGTGTTGTATGTGGTGTGTGTAGTGTGTGGTGGTGTGGTGTGTGTGGTGTGTGTAGTGTCTGGTATGTGTATGGTGTGTGTGAGTGTGTGGTGTGTGCTGTGTGTGTAGTGTGTGCTCTGTGTCAGTGTGTGGTGTGTGTGTGTTTCCTCCAGATGCTTGTTTAGGGCACACACTGAAAAGCAGACCAAGTGCTTCAGGTAGAAACTTCTGAAAGTGACACGGGGGAGACTGTCTGGCTCTGAACCCACAGAAACAGCAACCCTTTGAAATGTCAATGCATTACAAATTTTAGTATGTATTTTTTTTAAAAAAAAGTTTTTAAAAGAGGCTATGAAACCATATTTTTACCATCTAGATTCATAAACAGATATTTCTGTGTGTGTGCATGTGTATAGGACTGTGTACAGGTGTGTGTGCATGTGTGTGTATGTGAATGTGTGTGCCTGCGCACGCAGGTAGGTATGGGGCACAGAGGTCAACAGTTAGATGTCTTTTTAAATCGTTCTTCACTTCTTTTTACAAGACTCATCGAATCTGGACCTCAGCAATTCTGCTGCACCAGTTGGCCAGAAAGCCCCCAGGGCCTAGCTGGACTCTGCTTTCCCAGGACTGGTGTGAATGCATGCTACTATACCTGGCATTTACGTGGGTGCTAGTGATCAAACTATAGACCTCGTGCTTGCTCTCAAAACACTTTGCTAACTCAGCCACTTCCCTAGCTCCTAAACCAGATATTTCATAAAGTATTTTGATGAACAACCTTCTTAGAAGTTTCATATTAGGGTAAAGTCCATCAATGTCTTTTCCTTTGCCTCACAGTTTTCTCCTTTAGAATCAGAGTCTCTGGGCAATGGGAGCCCGTGCGAGCGGAGAGGAAGCAGTGCCTTGCATCAGATTCCATATCCTTCTGCATATCTTTCTGCCAGGCTCTCTTATGGGGCCTTAGGTGTCTTGGAACTCACTCACTATGTAGACAAAGCTGGCCTCAAACTCATAAAGATCTTTTTGCCTTTGCCTTCCAAATGCTGAGGTTAAAACCATATGGAAATATTTTTAAATTTATTTGTCCAAAACCTAAGATATTTATTTATACTTTTTTATTGGAAGATAACAAGTTTCTATAATATCTCTAGTCCTTTGTTTCTTTTTTAGAGATTCCCAGTTTCCCCCAGAAATCTGAATGTGGTTGACAAAGCACCATGCCTCTTCCGTCACACTATGAGGCAGAGTAAAAGCTATCATGCCATGCCCATTTCTAGGGAACATCTCAATCTCAGCACAAAAGCTCCAGGCCACATGCCCAACCACTCTTCCCTCTGGCTGCTTGCTTTTCCTTCAATTCTTTCAGCACCAATTGTTGGGTCTACCACCCTTCCAGGTACTCTGATGCAAACCTTGGGGCAAATTCTATGTTGTTTGGCTCCTCTTCATCTTGGTTTACCCTCTAAGCATTTTTCTCTACTCTACTATTTTGCCCACAGTTCTTTTTCATCTTCTAGTATACAATATTTCCTGTTCACTTATAAGGTCTATTATCTGTTGTCTGTTGTTTCAAAATAAGAATGCAGGATTCTAAAAGGTACTCTTTACACAAAGGTAAAGAGTCTAAAGTAATTTTTTAAGGAAAATATTTATGAATAAACGATGATGAAAGCAATGGAAAAATTCTTAGAAATCCTGAATTTGGTATGCTTGTTTAGACTAAAGTATCTTATATCAATATCAAAGGACTCCTTGCTGATAATCCAGTCTAAACTAGTTCCTATTTTATTCTGATTTACCTTTTTAAGTAAGAGTGAGCTGGGTTAGGTTGGTTTCCAGAGACAGCTTGTCAGTGAAATAAATTGTAAAGACTAGAAAAATACTCATAGGTTTGATTTTTATCTTCTAGACTGAGTCTTGGATGTGAAGTACCTGGAAAACTGGAATATGTGGGAAAGATCACTATGTTCTTAAGATAGATATCAGTAATGTCTCCTGTAATGTTTCTAATTCAATATGACCATTTTATTTAGAGATTTTGTTCTGAGAATACCCTCAGAAAGTATGGATAATTAAATTCTCTCCACTTATATTTAGACAACATAACTATAGAAATTAGTATTAGATAGTTTTGAATTTATGCCTTCTATAAGCAGACAATTTTACCAGCTTTCTTTAAAATTTTTCTTAAAACACAGGGGGAAGTATGAAAAAGAGTTGTAAGATGTTTATTTTTCTTTTCAAAATATTAAGGCAACAGTCTTAATGTACACATTTTTTGTAGATAATTTGGAGGACTTAAAAGTTGAATTTTTATATGACCAGTTAACCACATTTTTATTTTAAAGAATACTGGTTTTGATTTAGTGTGCTTTGTTATAATAATCTGAATTTCAGGTTCCTACTTTTAAATAGTATCAATTTCTTATTTTGTGTTTACTTCGTAGGACCAATGTTTCTATATATGTGATGAACCATTTCTCATTGAAATAATAGAGATGGTTCAGATTTTAAAACAACTTAATATCTTTTAAACACTTAACTTCTGATTCTCTATTCTACTATAAACCACATAAAAACCATACGACTTCAGAACTAGAGGCAACTTGAAGATTTCCTACTTTAAAACGAAGATATTTGCTAGAATGCAACAAGAGATATGAGTTGGTCTACCAATGACTGTCCATCTCTCAGAGCTATACATTGTGGTAAAGTCCATCTGTGCAGATTTGACTCTATATACAATGCAGTTTACGTTATGACTTCCACTCTTATTTCAATTCAATTTTATTATTAATATTATTCTTGGATTGTAAGTTCTGCAATATTGGACATGTTTTCTTTTGACATTTAATAAGGAAAAATAAACTTAAAATAATCTTTACAAACATTTATTCTTACTTTGATCCTTTTTATAAAATAGTCTTTATATGCCAACTTCTTTTTTCATAGATTAAAACCAAAGTCTCAAGAATTAGAGATATCTAATATTTTGTTGTTCATTTCCCATTAGTGCATCTTACATTAAATTCCTTTCTTTAAATGTTATGATGGAATATTTGACCTATCTTCTTGATAATGGCTGCAGAATTTCAAGACAGAGGAGGCTTAACCTATAGTTAAGTGCTCTGATTATTTTTCACCTGCAGCAGTTGACTGCTGTGGCTCTCACTTTCTGCTCTTGTTTGTACTGTGAGAGTTATCTTTGATTATAAAAATACTTCCTGCAAGGATGTAATTTGTATCTAAGGGCTCTCACATTTAAGATCCCAGTAGTGGAACACTCATCAATGCTAATCAATACAGGTAAATTTGGAAGACTTATTCAAATATAAATATGGGAAAAGAAACCTTCAGACTAATTATGAGAGAGGGAAAGTGACCAACAGAGAAAAGAAAGAAGGAAGGGATGATCTAGGTAGGACAGAGCCTTCTATATCTTGAAGTGTGATAGAGAGAAGACAAACATACAAAATGACCAATATATTCTGTTGCTCATGTGATCAGTGGTAAAACTAGCCTTCCTGAAGAGCAAGAGGAACCAAGCCCATCAAATCAGGAGCAGTTCCTTTGTAGAAGCCCCACAGTACTGGATAGGAGAGAGAGGACTTACCTGGAATTAAGTCCAATCTCATTTCAGAACTGAGTGTGTGCTTCCTCCACAGACATAACTTCAGCAAAGAACTTCTTTCAACCAGAATGTGTCTTGTAGAGGGAGCAGTGGATGATAAATGACTTGAGGAAACACAGGAAATGTTAAATCTAAACAGGGAAGCACACATAATTTAATACTCAGTAGGCAAGAATTAGGAAGGCCATAGATATCAGCTTCCCAACCCTCTTTCCTTGGTTTGTCTCTCTCTACAAAGCTTCTAGAACCTGTTAAAGCAGTGTCACCATTTGAAAACCAAACATTCAAATAAAAATCAGGAGTACATTGCAAGTTTAAACCATGACATTCATGTGAATAGGGTAATGTCCTTCTTGTCTTTCTAGAATTTTGCACTTTCAGTCCTTAAAACAGTAGCTGGAGATTAGAGAGTGTTGACTGTTCCTTAAATTAGGTCAATAAATACTTTAGTGGTGGCATATATAGGTATATATATGATGTTTATCACTATAATTTGGATATAAAGTGTTCTATGACCCATATGGTAATGCTTTCACTTGAAAATGTCAGGATGTGTTGTGAGCCTTAAAATGTGGGATAAGGGGTCTTCAAATCCTGAGGAACATGCCCTTGAAGGGGTATAAAGCTGTCTGATAATTTTAAAATACACAGATTTCCCCCAGTGTATAGTAATAGGACATTTCACTCTAATTTACAACATGAGGTTGAATAATTATCTTGATATGCTGCTTACAGGATATGATGGGAAATACATATATTTTTACATATATAATACATATTTATAGAATAATGCATGTTCACTTTTGTCTTAAAGACTTTTCAAGATAATATTATATAAATTATTGAAAATAGAAGCTTGAGATTCTACATATCTGTGACTAGATTATTATCAAAGCTTTCATTTGCATTTGCATTATAAAAAATAAATTTATTTCTAACGCATGCATAAGAATTATATATATTTTACCTCAGAAAATTCTATACTTTTTACCTCATGCATATTTATTCTAATTTTATGGGCTGAAATGTGTGTAATCTTTTATGTGTTAGATAAATGTAAATTCAAATAAAATACCAATAATATATTCCATGAACCTGTATAATTGTATGTATTTCTTAAAAATTCATTTAAATAAAAATTTAAAACTGAAGCATTTATTTAAAATATTTCCCCTAAAACAACATATACCTATGTGTTGTAGGAGGGCCATTTGTTTGTTCCCAGCAGCTCAGCCCCAAAATAATCACACAGAAACTGTTATTTGCAATACTGTTTGGCAAATAGCTTAAGTGTATTTCTGGCTAACTCATATCTTAAATTAACCCATCTCCATTAATCTGTGTATCATTACTAGGCTGTGGCTTACCAGGTTCTGTCTGGCATCTGTCTCTGGTGGGGCTACATGGCTTCTCTGTGACTCTGCCTTCTTACTCCCAGCATTCAGTTTAGTTTTGCCCACCTAACTCTGTTCTGCTCTGCTCTTCTATAGGCTCAAAGCAGTTTCTTTATTAACCAATGGTATTCACAGCATACAGAGGAAAATACCACATCACCTCCACTTGTTTGTTTAAATAAAATGGAAGGTTTTAACTTTAACATAGTAAAATTACATATAACAAAACAGGTATCAAGCAAGAATTAGTTATAATATTTATATCTACTTTATCTTTTATCTTAACTAAGGAAATCTATAACTATATATTCTTCACCTCTATTAAAGACCCCAGAAGGATATAATATTAAAGTAAAGTATGACTTTAAAGGTATAGTACATAATTTTTAATTTAATATTATATATTTATTAGTTTAATTCTTTTAGTAAATTAAATTTAGTAATTTAATTCTTGTTAATTAGTGAAAAAAATCTTTGCTTGTAGATAGATGATATCAAATATGTACTTTAAAAAGTATACATCTATAGACATAAAAACCATAAAACCTTCACTTATCAATGAATTTCTCATAATCAGCTATCATTTCTCTTAAAATAAATTACTTTAAAATGAAAAAAATTATGATTATCTTCCATAGAAAATATTTCTGGTTTTAGACTATCAATCATCTTTGTAATGTATAGGTTTATTTTTATTGTTCCCTCCTTTGGACAGGAACATAAATAACCTTATGGGGAAATAAAAGATTGAGTCTGGGTGTCTGGGTCACTGTGTTAGGGTTAGCTACTGCTGGAGGCTGGATAGGAGCCCTGGGGCAGGTTTAGGCCCTAAGAGCAGCTTTTGAGGGATGAACTAGCCCATCAAATGCATGAGCCATAAAATGTGGCTCTATGGAACACAGTGTTCCTGATGACAGTAGTAAATCTGTTTCAAATAAAATGAACTGTTTGCTTAAACTTTCCTGTGTTCTACCAGACCTTTGACGCGGCAAACCAACTCAATATAGAAATTAGAGAGCCCTTAGGCTGCAGGACCGATACACTCAAAGTACAGATTGTTGTGTCAAAATTGCATTTAGTCACATATGACACAATGCTCTTGTGAAGTATTTGTCGAGCTGCTTTTGAGAACTTTCTATTTGGAGAGAATTGCTCCTTCTATTATTGTTCCATCATAATTTACCAATTATATTCTTTCAACACAGCATACCACTTTCCTGAAAAGATGCTTATATCTTCATCCCTGTGATAAATCTATGCTCTTTTAATTTAATTTGTTTCAATAAAATTATACAAGGAAAATATGCTTAGAATCCCAAGAAAGTAAGCCTAGAGATTTTTCTTTTATTTTTACAACAGCGCTTTTTTGTGCTATCCTGTCTCCAGTGAAGACTGCTTCAAATAAAGCTGTCTGATAGAGAGACATGGTTGCTAAGGAGCCAGGCACAATGGCGTATGTTGCCAGGGAAGAAAGAGAGGTAAGTCCCTGATTATAGAAGAAAACCATTTTTCATTCTCCTTGAAAGCAAATCTTCTTTATATACAGATGACAAGTTCACTAACTCACTGGGAGTAAAGTTTCAGAGAGAAATATGGAATTTTAATATGTTTCCCTGGGGTGAAGTAAACCTAACCATGTTTCCTCAGGTTGAGGGAGTGGGGTTTATAACCACCTATATCTTATTCTGTGGTGGGAAATCTTTCCAAAAGAGCAGTCTAGGCAAATTTCTGGCTTGTGAACCCGGACATGCTCTCTAAGAGCTTGGCTTTGTCACTAGGGTGGAGTAAGTATAATGTCTTGCAAATATTCTTTCCACCTTCTCGTTTAGTTGTGCCAGTGAATAAACGCTTATCACAGCTCTGTATGAGCTAGATATTTTACTAGGGATTTTTTAAAATGCATTTTCTTATATAATCTCATAACCTCTTGCAAAATGTTATCATTTCAATGAACACAAGGAACAATTGCAGTCAATGGAGACAGTAAGATTGGAATGTCAATCACTGTCACTACCTCTCTCGGCTTACACATCTCCAGTAATTCCATTGGTACTGAAGAGTCAGTTAAATCCACAGACACCTCAGTTTCATATAAACAAGAATATAAGTGCTTTTTCTTTTTAACAATTATTTTTTGGGAGAATACATAAATGCTAAAATTCAATGAAATAATATTAGAGATTTTTTTGGTTCTTGAAAACCAAAATGTGTTAAACAGTATTTAGGGTTAGTTTTAGAAAACTTGCTGCCTTGTTGTTGGCTTCCCATTGGACTGTGAGCAGCCTCAACAATACGGCTTAGTTGAAAAGAACTTGCTCACAAGATACCAAGTATGAATGATTTCCCAACATGCACAATACATTGGTTACAAAGGACTCTTTGCAATGCAGTGGAAATATTGCCAGATTATAAAAGAAAAGCATTTTCAGTAGAACTGCCAATAAATATCTCAAACTGGCAAACAGAAAACCCTACCAGTCACGTATTTAGATATCTTCAACCTCTTCTGCTTTAGAAGTCTTTAGAGGAATCCCAAGACTGACAGCGTCTGTCTCTTCTAAGATAAAGGAGTGTTCCTTGCCGAAATGCTCACATAGCTGAGTTTAAACAAGAGTGCACGGAATTGACCTGTAACTGTAAAGGAAAGGTTACTTATGTTTTGTTTCATATGGAAAGAAGGTACTAGCCAAGCTGAAGAAGTCCCTGGAAGCCTACTGACCGGAGAAACCACGTTTTGTAAGCTAGAATACTTTTTGGAAGACAAAAGTGGATTTTTGCTTGAGACAGGGTCTTGTTCTGTAGTCAGGTTGACCTGGAACTCACAGTGCAGTCCTGGTTGGCCTTGAACCAAGGGCATTCTATTACTTCTGCCTTCCAAGTGCTGGTATTGTTGGCATGAGCCAGCATGCCTGCCTTCAAGGTGGATTCATGGCGAGAAAGAGAAAATAAGATCTATTACCCACCTGAGTGGAGCCCAGTGAGACGCTCATTGTGCATGCTTTTCAAAAGTCTTAACTAGATAATTTTATGGTATTTTATGGTAGCCGGTCAGTGGAACAAAGGTTATTTAATGCTCATGAATGAGACTATTGTACCTGGGAGTGGAATCGAGAACATTTTCCAGTCTATTTTTATACTGCCTTCTATAAATCCAATGTAGTATGATCTCAGAAGCTAGCTAGAATCAGGTCTGCTGAGTACTTGAGTGTTTTCTTAAAAAAGAAAGCAAAGGTTTGATACATCTCTTGGGGACAATTTTGGGTGATCACTGTAAGAGACAGAACATTTGACTGGCTAAACTGGGAAGGTCTACCAAATGCCACCCTACTTTAATTGTGATTGCTTAGCGACATAGTGTTTGGGGATTACTGCCTTAATGGCTACTCATGAATTTGATGCTGCCAACTTCTTATCTCAAAAGAGGGTGTGGTCAAGCCTTTAACTGACTCCTACTCCAGGGCTGTGACACTACAGCATCAACCCAGGCAGTAGAACTGAACCTTGAACAGGGCCAGAGATAAGAGATTTATCTGAAAGACAAAACGCCTTTCTTAAACTCACAAGTGCTTGTAAAACAGGGAAGTGAAGTCCAGTGGCTTGTGCTTGAAGCACAGAAAGAACAAGGGAGTAGGCATTCTTTCATACTCTTTGTGACTTTTATGTCAACTTTCCAGGAAAAACATTACCAGAAATTGTTATAGGATGCCTCATTTATGCAAATTGTTCAGGGAAATAGCAACACGAAAACCACCATTAAGATTGTATTGCTTGGCATGTGAGACGGCTCAGAGTGAGTAACGGCATTTGCTGCCAAGGATGATGGTCTCAACTTGGTCTTCAAGACCCACATGGTAAAAGAAGAGAGTCGGCTCTCTTAAGCTGTTCTCTCTGGATTCACATGTGTGTCTTGTCATAATAAACACAAAAACAGTTAATAATACCTGTTCCCTGCAGAGCAGGGAGGACACACTCAATTTGGTCCGTATGAAGTCCGTATCTAGCTCTGAAATCGCACGTGACTAGTATTAGCTGTGCTGAAAAAATTTAGTACAAAAAAGAACATTTACCCGCCTCAGCACAGCTACTGAAACAGAATCCATAAAAACAAACTTAATTACATGACCTTGACTGTCATGTCTGACTGTATTACCTATTCTGTGCATGGTTTATCACAGCAAGACCCAAGACACCTGTACATGTATACGCTATTAACCACCAGAAATAAGAACACTGTTTCACAAACATTTCAAGTGAATCTGCTCTGTGGACACACACAGACGATTATTGCTCCATTTCTCTTTTCTCTTTTAATAGGAAGTAGCTGCAATGGTTCAACATCCCTTGACTAGAATAAGTGAAGGTCTGTTTGCCTTGCATGACATTAAATTAAATCTATCTAAGAGATAAACAATTTAAATTTTGATGGCTCACATTCAAGAGAGCTTCTGCGCTGATATTTAAATAATACATCTATCTTTCAAAGTCTGATTTAATGGTTTTGACTGTTTTTAGATTTAGGCTTTTGCAGAAAGCTGTAATATAGTCTTTAGGACCCCTGAGGCAGCTCAGTGGGTAAACATGCTTGAAGCCTGATGCTTCCTAGGACCCACATATGGAATGAGAGGACCAGCCCTGGAAAAGTTGTCCTCCACAAGATCTCCTGAGTAACTTGGGAGCATGGGAACCATGGGAGGGGAGAGGAGGGGAGGGGAAGGGAATGGAGAAAAATATATAGCTCAATAAAAATAATTTAAAAAGTTGTCCTCTGACCTTGGAATACATGTAACCCACCCTACCCCAAAATATATAAGTAAATAAATAATATTTTAAATTAATCCTTTTCTTTACCAGGAAAGTAAACACATTTTTAAATTCCTGTTTACCTGAAAGAACAATATAAAAATGTTACTGAGATGCTTCTCTTGAAAAGATCACAGAGATGCCCCGCAAGGCAGAGCTCCCTGTAGTAGCCTTCCTGTAGATCTGGTGGAACTACAGTATCACATGTGTGTCTCAAAACAGCTCTGCTCTCTGTCATTCCACCAGCTGGAGTGACTCATGTCCACATGGAGGAAGGCCAGGCAACCCTGGCAGAAGCTATGTGAATACAGACTTCACCTTCATTTCACGTATCAAATGAACTGAAGAGTAACTAGAATGTATTTTCTTTTGTCAAACATTATCCTATCTTTTGGCATATACTTTATACTATCACCTTTTGGAGAGAGTTTATATAATATACATATTATGCATATATAGTATATGAAGCTTATAGGTAATATCTGTCATTTTATCATTTCTGTTATATATACATGTTATAGAGAAAAAGGGCTCAGCATGGGAAGTGCATGCGCTGCCTGAGGAACAGAATCGGAGCCTTGGAACATTCCCCACAACCTCGTATAGAAGAGAGAACCAATTTCTACAAGCCCTCCTATATCCAAAGTGGAATCTTGTTATATACACAATAGATACATACAATTTTAAAATGGGAAAAATCTAGCAGGGTGTGGTGGTACATGCCTTTAATCCAAGCACTCAGGAGGCAGAGGCAGGCTCTGTGAGCTTGAGACCAGCCTGGTCTACAAAGTGAGTTGCTTGATAGCCAGAACTGTCACACAGGGAAACCCTGCTTCAAAGAAACCACACAAATAAATAAATAATAAAATGGGAAAGTTATATAAACATGTGTATATATTTATAAATTTACATCTCATAAACGAACCTTGGCCCATGAAATAAGATAGTATAAGAAAAAAATGTTGGAATCTCACAACTAATCCTCAATTTTCTTGAGTAAGATTCTAAATTTTTAGAAACTTCAGTTTCATTTGTAAAGTGGTGCCAGTCATATCTTCTTTTTGGATTGTTATGAAGATAAAATCAATATGCCATGTAAGCATCTTGATAGAGTGGAGAGAAGAGCCACTTTCTCTCCTCTCTGTTGTTGACTCCATTAGCAGGACAAAGCTAACCCTTCTAATCAGACCAAGAGAAACAATAAGGCTGTACTTTACATCCCAGATTTGTAGGAAAATCAGATGGAATAAGATTTATCTGCCAGAGATAATGGTAATATTATTTCTTTTGTTTAACAAAAGCAACACAGTTATATTCTTTAAAAGTCCATCAAAACCACTGGGGAATTTGACAAATTATTATCATGAATGGAGTTAAAGTCTTGTTTCAGATTTTTTCTGTGTGTGTGTGTGTGTGTGTGTGTGGTTTTTTTGTTGTTGTTGTTGTTTGAGACAAGTTTTCTGTCTGTAGCTTTGGAGCCTGTACTGGAACTCACCCTGTATATCACGCTGGCCTTGAACTCACAGAGATCCACCTGCCTCTGCCTCCCAAGGGTTGGGATTAAAGGTGTACTCCCCCACCACCCGGCCTTGTTTCAAAATTTTAAGAAATGGTTTATTTTACCTTATCTTGTGTGTGAACACCTACATGAATATATGTGCCTCTTGTGTGTGTCCAGTGTCCTCAGATGCCAGAAGATGTCCAGTCCCCTGTAACTGGAGTTGCAGATATTGGAAGCTGTCATGTGGGGGAGCTGAATCGTGTTGGGAACTGAATCCTTGCAAAAGCTGTAAGTGATCTTAATTTTGGATACATTTCTCTAGTCCCCCTTTCAACATTTTTGCATGATCTGCATATTCTTTTTGCCATATAAATATTGAGCGCAAAATTATATGAAAATGATTTTAAGGTGAGTTTTAATACAACACAAATTTCAGCCAGACCAGTTCACATCTGCCTTACTAAGGTTTCCATGGAGAGTAGACATTGCAGCATCTCTATGTGATACCCACCATAATTCTTTCCTTTCTTCTGCTTACAGACTGCTGGTTGCACCGAGAGGTGGAGTCTAATCACCTGGACTGACCTAGGTAATGAGCGTCACCAATATGATGCTGGCAAAGCGGTACTCTGAGTCCAAGGCCAGGTTATGAGAAATTTCATAGCTCTTCTGCTGATAATTTGGGGGTATTTACTCTAAAACCACATTTACTGTGAGAAATCCAAGCTCAGAGAGAAGTCACATATGGGGACTTATTTGACAGTTTCAACTGAGCCCAGTTGGTAGCAATTATTAACTGCCACCCCCATGAGAAGAGCCATTTGGGTAAGCAGACCAGTTAGGGCTTCACGTGTTTCTAGCTTCAGATGCTAGCACATCAGAAACCCTAAGTTAGAACCAGCCACCCCACAGAGCCGCAGGAAATAATACCAAATGGGTGTGTTAAGCCCCCAAGCTCTTAGATAAATTTACTATGGATAACAGAATGGTATTTCAAATTAATTACAGAGTGACTTTAGAAAAACATCTTCACAGGGAGATGGGTATCTGCTGTATTAAACTTCCAAACATTAAGCAATTTGTGCTATCCTGGTCCCCAAATCCTGCTATAATTTCAGTTCTGTCAGGCTTTAGAAAACCATGAGTGTGAGGTGTGAGATTTGGGGGGAGAATATTGAAATATAGCATTTTAGAACTCTAAGCTTCACATGCAAGCCTCCATTAATTTAAATATTGATTACGTACATATGCAAAGCAATGTGCCAGGTGCTGTGGGGGATAAAGCCTGAGTCAGAATGCTGTGCTGATATTAGCATTTTGGAAGCCCCTTCTTTTCCCTCCTGGATAGAATAAGACGTGATGTTCAGCTTTCCTGCCTGCTTTTCCTTTGACTTTCTCCTCAGTTTTCTTTCCTTCATTTCTTTCTTTGTTTCTCTTTCTCTCTTTTTCTTTTGTGACCATTTTTTTCATGATTTTCGTCACTGTTTAGAAATGAATGAGAAAGTAATCAAAAGAGAAGTAGTGCCACACAAAATAAAGTGGCAACCTTAGGACAGGTAATGCGAGGTCTGGAATTCTGGTGATTTAAAAAAGGGCTTTTTGGTCAAAGTTTTTTTTTTCATCTTGTAAATATTGCTTTCCCTGTGAAAATTTTGTCCAAATCTAGTATAAATGACAAATGGATCATAGAATTTTTATCCATCCTAAATGTTAGAAATGTAATAAACTAATTTCTAGGTATTTTTAAAGAATTGTCAGTTGGACTGGAGAGAGAATCCAGAGATGGAAATCATTCAGTGTTTGTGCAAAGGACCTGAGCTCAGTTCCCAGTACCCACACCAGCAGCTCCCAGTATCTTTAGGTCCAGCTGCAGAGGGAGCTGCCTCCTTTTCACTCCATGGCATATGCACACACATGCACTTCCCTTACTCTTTCCCTGACACAAAACACTTGATTAAAGTAAATCTCTAACAAAAAGAATTGTAACTATTATTATAATTAATTAAATGAACTCATTCATATCCTAACCGAAGTTCCACCCTACCTCCCCAAATCCACTCCTCCTCTATTTCTGTTCAGAAAGTGGCAGGCCTCCCACGGGTTTCAACAAAGCATTGCATATCAAGTTGAGGTACAACTAAGCTCTTCCCCTTGCATTAAGGCTGGGCAAGGCAACTTAAAGGACTGGGCTGGGGGCTGGGAGGAGGGGAAGTAAGAATTGTGACTTGAAAGCAAGAGTTTTGAAGGGGAAAAGTTAACTCTACCACTCCACCACTGACTGTAGCAGCTATTATCTTTTACCCCAGGGTAATCAGGAAAACATTGGAAGTCTGAATTCATTATTAATATGTCAGTGCATGCCAATATCAATACTCAAAAGCCTTTGTCCTTTAAAGTTTTCATGTAAAGAAAAGTTCAACACAGTTTTACTTAGATCCCACAGTTTACTTTTAGAACATTTTTAAATTATTATGCTTATTTATCCTTTTTTATTGTTTTTATTGAGTTATACATTTTTCTCCACTCTCCTCCCTTTTTCCCCTCTCGCCTCTACCATTTAAAACATGTTCTCAAAGTTTAAAATAATCTTAAAACACAGTGCTAATTTGATCCCCATTTTAAGCACCTGAATGCATGTTATTATTAAGACCTTTGTCATTCATTTCTTGTCTTTCCAGCACGGCTCAGGCATTGTCTCAGGCATAGTTCAGACCTTTCCTTCTTCCCCAGAAATAAATCTTGTTGCTCAAGCTTGGAGTGAAAGGGTACCTTAAGCTACGTTAATTTGTTATTTCAAAACTTTTACGTCAATTTTGAAATGAAACCCAATATATTTTATCTTAATATCTTAAGTTCCTTCTAACATTTCAAGTTTTCTACTTTGGGCTCTTTGCAGATGCACTCTTGGGGGTTGGGTAGAGGCACTTGCCTTCAGAATTTTACTCACATATTTAGCTGCATTTTACCAGGCCTTGGAATATTTGCAAAAGCTAAGATTTGAGCAAAAGTCTCTAAATCCTCAACGTTGTTGAGACACGTTCATAAAATTTGCCTGGCTATAACTCTCTTGAGTAAGTTCCACCTGAAAGCGACAGACTAAGGGTCTATACACTCAGATCCCTGGTGTCCCCACTGCTGTCACTGATGAACAGCAGCACCTTGATACCCGACGTGAAATCCTGCATCCTGTGCATCCTGTGCACTTAGCTGAGAGTCTCAACAGTAAGTGCTAGAACAGAGACATGTTTTTTAATTTAAAAAATCACTATAAAAATAAAATATGCTATCATCAAAGTTTGAGGAAATACTGTTTTAGAAATAACAGTATTTTCCTGGCTGGAATATTTATTTTGCTCTTTCACGGATTTGCTGCACCCATAGCTATAGCTCTTGACAGACCTTGATTCTCTGTTTGATGGCCAATTGCTAGTGTGCAGTTAGCAACTCGAATACATTGTCTGAATCTGCTTTGGATTTTTGTTGTTATTCTTGGTATATGCATAGCAAGTTGTTCATTTTCCTATAGAAATTTTTGAGAGGAAAATTTCTGATGCTTAGGATAAAAATAAAAATGAAGATGAATTATTTTAAAAAATTCAGAGATGATTTTTCTTTGTTTCTTCCAAGTACCAAGGAAACCATGTCCAGGACCATTTTTCTGCCAGATTTATAGAGTAAGGTCCCTTGGTCTACATAAGTGATATGAATCTGAGCCACAAAGCTGTTCCAATGCTGCTTTATGATTACAGATTCTCAGAGGCAATTTATCACATTTGTCCTTAATATTAGGATATGTTTCCTTGTAGCTCCATGGGTGTGGGAGGCAGGAGGGACAGGTACTTGGGATTCACTTCCACCCAGGATTCCCAGCCTAAGAAGCATTTATGGCAACTTAATTCGAACCAACTCTTTGCTTTGCTTCTAATCCATGTGGTTTCAAGAGGCGGTGCCAATGAAATCCCAAGGCCTTGGTTCAGTAGGATGTTTCCGTGACAAGAGTGAAATCCCAAGGCCCTGGTTCAGAAGGATGTTTCTGTGACAAAAGCAGCACTAATCTTCAGCTCTTTATCATCTTCTCCACGCTTTATTTATGATTGGCAACATTTTAGCATTTTGTCTTATCATCATTGTTTATAACATTATAGTTATATATTTAACTCAGTATTTTTAGTTTTCAAAAGGATTATCAGTCCCTCCAGTTTCCTAGCCATCACAGCCAAAACAGAAATCCCTTCAAGATTATCTACTCTAACAGGACAACACTTAATCTTTTATAGACTTCAAATTTATTATTTTGCTACTAATAATTTGGGGGTTGCATAGTATTTTATCTGTCTATTTCCCCACTCTAGTTGAATTATAAATTGACCAGTTGTGACCTGATTGTCAACAGAGAAGTGGAATTTGTGTTGTTTCTTTCTAGAATATGTTGCCGATTTAGTGAATGGATTGCAATGTCTTAGTTCTCAGGCTCTTTGGCTTTTGTCTGTCAGTGTAACAACACCAACCCACAAGTGGTAAGACATACCCTGTGCATCATTTCCTCATCAACATATTATTTATTTTCTATTGCTGTGACAAAGCACCAAGACCAAGGCAATTTATGAAAGAAAGTGTTTAATTTGGCTTATGTTTCTGGAGGGTTAGAGTTCATGATGACAGAGCAAAGGCATGGCAGCAGGAACAGCTAAGAGCTCACATCTTGATCCATAAGCAGGAAGCAGAGAGCACATTGAGAATGGCACCAGTCTTCTGAAATCTCAAAGCATGCCCCCAGTGACACACCTCCTCCAACAAGAACACACTTCCTAATCCTTCCAAAAGAGTTCCACAAACTAGGAGCCAAATATTTGAACATATGAGCCTATAGGGAGCATTCGTTCTTAAGCAACTGCAACCAGGACTGATCTATATACTTGTAGATGTCATTTGTTACCAGGGTCTTGTACTCAAGGGATAGAGACTGGAAACATGTGACTGCCTGGGAATATGTGTGAGGTGGTAATGATGAAGCTGGCTAGTGTTGTTTCAATAACTAGTTTAGGTGTGTTACAACATGGCTTTTATCCCACTAAATGATTCCCTAAAACAAAATTTTAAAGTATACTGGTTGATTTCTTTTGTAGTAAAGTGTGACTTTTCTTTGTTTCTCTAGGGATATAGTAGAAACGCCCTGTGACATTTCCAGATACTTCAGCTGGCTTGCTGCACAGAAGTGTGAAAGGGCTACCATAGCACCTCAGAGTCCAAGTGAAGACCAAACTCACAGAAAAGTCAAAACCTAGGTCTCTAAGAATGCTGACACATGGCACTCTCTTGGATTGTTTACCCCTCAAAATTTGCCTAAAAATCAAGTAAGCTAGGAGTGTGTTTAAAGCACTGTTCTGAGGTTTCTATAATTCATGTGTGGTCATTATCCTAACGAATCTAGTGGGCAGACAATGAATTCCAGATATTTGACAGTTTGCATATGAACATCTAGAATTAATTAAATATGATTTAATGTATCTTATTAAAAAATTTTTCGGTTCTTAGAGAGGCGTGATTGGATGGAAAAGAAGATAAATTAACCATATAACATGCTTTATATAATAAATAAAATACATAGTCAATTTTAGAGTTCCAAAAGTATGTTTGAGTGCCATTATTCTGTAGTTTCTTATTCTTTAATGTCTCTAGACTAAATTCTTTCCTGAATTATTATTGATAATTTTGTGGAATAGGTGAAGTTCCAAAGCAGATGTTGCTAATCTTGATCGTTCTTGTTAGATGCAATTAGCATTTCTGGAACCATGGGGCATTTGTACAAACACAATGGCTTTGTGTTTGGGATTTATGCCACAATTATATACTTATGAAAATAAAACAAATTCAAAAAAGCCATTATCCATGGTGTTGATTTTTACTTATTAATTTTACAATTTCATATTTTATACCATGATTGCATTCATCCCTCAGTACTCTCTTATCCTTTCTCCCCACTCTTAGTGTCCTTCTCCTTCCCAAATAGTGTTCCCCCACCCTCATGCTCTCTGTCCCTCCTTCTCTGTATGTATGTATGTATGTATGTATGTACGTATGTACATATGTACATACGTATGCATGTATGTTGTATAGGTGGCCACATCCACTGTGTTAATGAGCATATATTGGCTATATAACATCCAGGAAGAAAAGTTCACTTAATTTCTGCACATCCTTTGGCTCCCATAGTATTTCCACTCTGTCTTTCATGGTGCTCTGTCAGACATGGAAGGGTGACCGATGTAGTCCACGTAGGGCCATGCATCCAATGATTGCATGTATCCCCTCTCATGGAATAGGCCTCGAATTGAAACATGGAGTGGTTGGTTGCTCCCAGAACATTAATGCCACTATCACATCTCTTGACAGGCAGTTCAGTGTTATAGCATAGGGGTTCACAGCTGAGTGTGGTCTTTGAAGATGCTTCTCCACCACAGGCCATTATCACCTTCCATGAGTGGTAGTCAGCAGAGAGGCTGCATCCAGCCCATTCAGATTCCATTTCTCTGTGTCCTGCACAAAGTGTGTGATGTCATCGGCAATAAGGCCTATTGTTTGGGTAGGCATCCAAGAACAGTAGCAATAGCCTGTATTGTTTTTGGAGTCTCTGAGGGCTACATGGCCAGAACTTAAAAGGGGGTATACCTCACCCGGCACTGAGATTTTAGTTTGAAACCTTGTGCCTTTTGTAATCAAGGATACCTATTCGCATGCTGAATAAACCTGTTTGTTTAATCATTTTTAGTTAGTTTATAAAGCAGTAGGTTCATTTGTGAGCCATCATTTCCACACTTCCCTGCCCCCATCCCCTTGTAAATATTCCCACCCATATTGCTTCCTGCCACTTTCCTATCATCCTGTTTTATTACACTCTCTCACATCCTCTTCTTCCACCCCAAACCCTTTATGGCTCTTTTCTTGCTTCCTGGCATCTTCAGACACTCCTTCCAACTTAAATACAGAGATCGAAATGTTCAAATCTAGGATCTGCATGCAAGTCAGAACATAAAGTATTTGTCCTTCCGAGCTTGGGTTACCTCTTTCAATATCATATTTTTTAGTCCTATTTCCCTGAAAATTTCATAATTTTATTTTCCTTTAGTAGGGTATAGAATTTCATTGTTTAGATGTACCACATTTTTCTTAGCCATTCATCAGCTGAGGGCCATCTAGGCTTATTTTTTTTCCTCTCAGGTATTGTGACTAGAGAAGAAGTGAGCACAGATGCACAGGTATCTCTGTTGGAGGGTACAGAGTCCTTTGGGTGTATGACGAGGATTAGGATGCTTGTGTCATCTGGCAGGCAGTTCTATTTCTGGTCTCTTGACAAACGTCTACACTGATTTCCTTAGTGGCTCTACTTGTCTACATTCCCATCAGTAGCATATAAGAGCTTCCCTTCCCCCACATCCTTGCCAGTGTCTGTCATTTGTTTTATGATAATGTCTATTCTTACTGGAATAGAATGGCATTAGAATGGCATCACAAAGCAGTTTTGATTTGCCTTTCCCTGATGATAAAGACGTTGTCCACTTTAGAGAATATTTATTAGCCATTTCAATTATATGTTTGAGTACTCTTAATTCTGTAGCCCAATTTTTGATTGGGATATTTGTTTTCTTGCTGTTTAAGTTTATGTGCTCTTTTAATGTCTAGATATTAAACTTCCATCAGAGGTATGCCCCCAAAATGTTTTCTTCCATTCTAAGCCCTTCTCTTCACTTGATTGTATCCTTTAATACACACCAGCTTTTTAAATATCACTAGGGCCCCTTTTTAGCTGTTGATCTTATTTCCATGCCCAGGAAATCCTTAGCTCTGCCTATACCTTGCAGTGTACTGTCTACTGTGTCCTCAGGCAGCTTCAGAGGTACATCTTACATTGAGATTCTTAATCCATCTGGAGGTTCTGCAGGGTTAGACATAAGAATGTAGTTCATTCTTCTTCATGTGGACACCCAGTTTTCCTAGCACCATTTGTTGAAAATATTGTCTTTTTATCAACTAATTTTTGGTGTCTATGTCAAAAATGGGTTGGCTATAATTGCATGAGCTAGGTCTTTTGTTTTATAGATCTGCAGTTTTCTTTTTTTTAACCAATACTGTGTTGTTTTTATTAGTAATACTTTGTTATTTTAAGTTGTACACAGTTACGTCTATATCTCCAGCAGTGTTCTTTTAGCTCAGAATTGCTTTGGCTATCTGGAGTCTGTACTTCCATATGGATTTTGAGATTTTGCTCAACTCTCTGAAGAATAACACAGGGAGTTTGATGTGACTGCTTCGCACCATGTTCACTTCCACTGTTATTGTTTTCCCAGTTGGTTCGGGTGGGCCTCTTCCACCTTCCCATTTCTCCTTCAAGTTTTTCTCTTAACGCTCATTTTTTTTATAAAGTTGAAGTACTGATACAAGATATTTTGTACAGTTGATCAACTTTATGATAGTATAAAAAGAAATATGAAGATTTGACCTAATCTCCCAGGACCAAATAGTTACCATGTAATCTAATTATTCCAGTGCTTAAAATTTCTTTGCCTTTCAAGCTATTCTGTAAGATGGTGGACCTTTTAAAAAGACAGGAAAGAACAAGAAAAGATAACCCAAAGACCCAAACACTTTAATTTACAGCAACTTTATCACACACACACACACACACACACACACACACACTGGAGAGGGTGGCATGTAATTGTTATTGTTATTTTACCACTTAGGAGGCTGAGGCAGAAAGATCATGAGTTTGCCATGAGTTATACAATGACAAATAAATAAAAATTCCTAAATAATATCAAATTGCAATAGCAGTGATTCAGTCACCAGACAGCATGAGCAGACCATCTTTCCAATAAGTTTCTAAGCACCATTTAGCAGAAAATCTGTTGTACGACTCCCTTTACAATGACTTTCTATAGGCTATGGGAAAATAATGCAATATACCTAAAAATATCGAGATTCATGAAATCTTCTAGAAAGATAGAAGTAAGGAGAAGGATCTTTTATTAAACATATAGTTAGAAGAGCTTCATGCATGGATCTTATTTAATGGTCAAATATTTTGTGTTCACATTATGACCAAGCAGGCAAAAGCATTCACTACAACTGGTAGTGCTCTGTACTGTCTGGGATTTCTTGATCAAGTTAATAAACTAAAAAAAAAAAATACAAATTCCAAGTTTTATAATGCATGCATTTCACCTAATCCTAATTATGTACTCATACTACACATGTGTTACAGAAATATTTTGCAAGGTGTTATATGTTACTCATTATGGCTGATCTTTATTCTTAAGTTGTCTGGATTGAGAGTTACCCATGAGGCACACTCTGGTTGTGTCTGTGACTAAGGATGAAAGATCCATGCTGAATGCAAGTGGCCCCATTCTGTGGGCTGGGTTCGGGTTCCTAAACTCGATGAGGAGAGACAAGGAGAATTGCTTCAGACTGCTGGAGCTCTACTTCACTGCCTCCCGCTCTGCTGAGATGTGAGCATGCAGCCTCATGCTCCTGCTGCCACTTCTCTCATCACTCCTTACCCGCTGGAATGGACTCTTCCCTGAAACCACGAGGAAAATTAACCTCTCCAGCATTCACTAATACATTAAAGTGCATGTAAACTTAAATATTATTGTGTATTAACAATATAATTTAAATTATATCCATATCATTAATACATACACACACACGCACATGTATACACATACAAAACACTGGGTCAAAGAGAAAAGAATAGAGCAATGATATTTCAATGTTACTAAAAATAGATTAACATGAACACAAGAATATAATAAAGATAATTTTTTAATTTATTTGAAGATTTTTGTTTGGGGGAAAATTATCATCTAAAATGGAAAAAAGAAAACACAAGAAATTCAACTTTCAAAAGTCAAATATGTAAATAAATATGTTCAGAAAGATAAAAGGCAAATTTAATAGATCAGGATTGGCTGGAATAAATATATGTATATACAACAAAAATTATCTTTAGCATTTGAAAGCCATCTATAGCTCAATAAGAAAATCATAAGAATATGAAATTCAAATAAATGGGTTTGAACTGATATAGAGTGTATGATGAAGACTGAGGAAGTAAAATCAATTAATTTCTTTCCACAATTTAGAAAAAGTGGGGGGAATTGAAGATACATAGGTCTGATGGATTTGTGAAGAAGATGACTACATTGCTCATGGAAATTCAAGTTGGTTAAGGCCTTTTGGAAGTATTCTTTAATTATTTATAATGAGGCAAATTCTTACTCCCCTCCCCAAATACAAAGTACTCTGTTGTATATATAGATGTAGACTCAAGTACTAGAACATTTATTACCAAAGAATTTCAATCAAGACCTCAGAAATTAGTCTATGTATAAATCAATAGTAAAGTAGTTAAAGCTTAGTTAAGAAGTTCACTGGTGGCTATAGTCAAAAACAACTAACAAGTCCTTGGAAGATAGTAATTAAAGAGGAAACACTATATTTTAGAAAATGTGTGATGTGATTTTCAATTTTCAAATACAAAGATCATTTGTTTACATATACACCCATTTTATGTATGAATGCATACATTAAAACAATCAAAATTTACATTGGTTTCCTTTTCGGGGAGTATCTCTGAAGGAGAAGGAGAGGGCCTCTGGGAAGGTAAAAGGTGTTATTTATAGCATATCTTCGCATTAGTTTCAGTTTGGGGCTATTTCTATGAAAATATCTGCCCACACATGAGGGGTTTATACAATATTCACTCTACCTATTCCAGAAAAGCCTGACTGAGCATTAAGGATCAAGTATACGATGTTTGTAAAATAGCTTTCCAGGGAGAAAACAACAGAGAATATTAGCGATTTCTTAAAATAGACATATTTGGATTCAATGTAGACAGCAGTTTCACTCACGGTATGTTCTATTATCTACCTAGCTGTCATAGAATTCTCTGAGATAGTGAAGACTTGATGAAAGATGTTAGGCCCTTTTGATTTATGACAGTTTAGATAATCCTAAATAGTTTCAAAGAGAAGGAAAAATGTTTTCCCATAATGCTTCATATTCTGCCAGCTCCAAAAGTCCTCCAAAAAGGAAAAAAAAATGGTTCTCATCTATTAGGTCCTATCTTCCCATTGAGTTAGGGATGAGAGTCTGCAGGACGTCTCTGCATGGGTCACTGAGATTCCTCTAATGTGTCACCAGTTGATAAAAGCAGATGTTTGAGCACATGAACTATAACTTTGTGTGTTTTCTTCTTCTTTTTTGACACCATTAATTAATGTTGCAGAAAGTTAAGACTTCCACAGGAGAGAATGCAAGCTTGAACTGGAAGTGATAAGCCCAATGACGCCGTTGGAATCTCTCACTTTGCTTTGCAAGGAAGGACTTTTGAACATGTGCAGTGAGCAGTCTAGGTCACTTGCTGTTAGAGGAAGGCACAACCTTATGCTTTAATGTTTGGGGAAAACAAGCAAATGAGTGGAGTGCATTGCTCCATTTCCTCTAGCTATTGCCAATGGATACAACTTCATTGTGATTTTCCTGACGGAAGCTGAACAGACTAGCCTTAGTGTGATCTAATTACGGCCGTCAGGGTGCTGGACACCTAACAATGCCCCTGGAGACAGATTTGAGAGTTGGGTAAGGATTGGACTGTAAGGAACAAGTGTTGACCCACCATTTTGTGGGAACTTAAGCATCTTTGAAAACTGCCATAGGAGAGACAACCTTGGTTTTTAAGAGAAAATTCCAAGGTGGAAGGAGGTTCACCAAAGGAAGTCTCAACAAAATGGAGGAAAGCAAAACCTTAACCAGCAGAAACAAATGTCTGGGTAATTTTGTTAAGACAGGGGCTTTAAAGGAGGTGTAACATAGTAAAATAAAAGTCATATAATAGTTATAAATTGATGATAGATGTATCTCTCGCTGAAGCATCTGGTGGGTCTATGTTAAATGTCTCATAGAAGTCTTGACCTGGGCATTTCTAGGACAGCTCAGATAAGAATGTCACAAACCTTAAAACCAAGAGTACTCTTATGGAATAGCCTAAGTTCTCTTCATAAATGAAATACCAGGTTCATGGTGTGGGAACCAGAAAAGAAGGGGGAACAGGCTCTAATGGAGATTCCTGACTGCATCTGGCTCATGTCATCGTCTTCTCTACCCCCCATGAAGAGCACTGTAGAATAAACAGTATCAGATGGTATCTAAGGCACATCAGCGGCAAAGAATCAAACGGAAGGGAAAAAGTCTGCCCTGGAGGGCCAGTCCCAGAGGGCTGCCTGGAGCCCACCTACATTGACAGTGTGAAAGAATGAAGCAAATTTAGATCTGGGGGAGCAGACCTAAGAAAGGCCAAACAATGGAGCATTTGCTTCAATGCTGGAAGTTCCACAACAACTTCCGTGTTCACAGCCCAGGTCTATCCCCTTCTGCAGAATGAGAACAACTTTTCACACAGCAGGAGGATAGTGATCTAATATGCGGTTCAACAGGTGACTGCTGAAATCTGGAGACTGAATATAGTTAGAAAACATCCCTAAAACTTGGTGAAATAAAATGTAAAAATTCACTAAATGTAAAAATAATCAAGACAAGATTAAAATGTTGCATAAAGTGAGATACATATATTCCTGCCAGAATTCTTCACCGTGTTAAAATGGCTCTTACAAAGAATGTCAGTTGTCTCAATGACCAGCAACACATCTGTGAATTATTGAGTGTTAATATTGTCAATATCCCTGGCTGCATCAAGTAGACATTCTGGTTTAGAACATATTTTTCATCCTTTTTTGAGAGTTTTTGCTTGTCATTAACAATTGCAAAAACACTGTTTTTAAGTCCTTGGCCCATGAGACTGCTCAGCAGGTAAAGACTTGCCTTTAATCCTGACCAACAGTTGGGTCCCTAATATCCAAGCAAAGACAGGACACAGCAGACTCCACAATTTGTCTGCTGACCTCCACCAGCATGCCAAGGCATGTGCACTCACATACTCACGATATAATGCAACAATAACAATGATAATTATTATTATATCTGTAACTTTTCCTTGCACTTTAATTTTAATGGTGGTTTAAACTGAAGTGCTTAACTAATTCATTAAGGAATGAAGTATGCATTCATCCTATTCTAGACTAGATGCCGTTTTTTGGGAGGCAGAATAGTGACTATGGAATGGTTACTGGCCTGGGGACAAAAGTCTAGTGGTATAATAGTACAAACTTCATCAGAATTCTTAAATAATACACAATGCTGATGTAAAGCACAGGAGAAATAAAGATGTTCCATGTTCAAGATACCTGAAACATACCTCAGCTCCATCTCTTCAGATGATCATTGTAAGTGTTTTGGTATGCTGCTGTACATAGCCGTATGCATAGGTATTGATATCTATGTGTCTTCACCTGTCTATCCATATTCACCTATTGGCTTATTCCTCGATACACAGACATCCATCCACATGCATTTGTACACATAAGCATTTTGTTAAATAAAATTAAACAGTAAAATGTATTTCCTGATCATGTATTCTCAATTAAAGTAATGTATTACTTTCTGAAATATAATATCTACCTTCATGTCCTGAAATCCCAGTAATTTACTATTTTAGCTTCTCCTCCATTGAAGCTTCTCCTCCTTTTTGGTCGGCTTACATCTGACTCACTGCGACTTAAGAACCAGGAGTTTGAAAGAGAACATGATGTCGTCCATCCCCTCCTCTTTCTGATTTTGGACTTGGACTAACCAAAGGGATGTGAGCTACTTTAGTTCTCTCTTGAAGGATACCAGTGGCAGGCTGGCTGGTCCTGTTTGTTAGGAGCCAGCCAACCTGTGTCCTGACTGTAAAGCTTGACACTGTTCTAAAACACAGAAATTTCACAGGCTATCTTCTTAAAAATGCCACTTTACTTGTGCCAGAAAGGCCACTTCAGCACACCCAGCAGACTCCTACTGTCTATCTTGATGGAGGACACAGCCATGGTACAGTACTGTCCTCAGGAATCATAGGCATTGTGCCTTTAGCTCAAGTGTTAGCCATGTCTAGTGATTGTCCTTGTACTTAACTTGCTAACCAAGTAAATCCAGTAGCACAGTGCTGGCTTTTCTTTTCTGTGACTTCTCAGAATTCCAATTTCCTCGCCCCAGAGTCCAAAGGAGACTCTCATCAGGCTCTGCCAGGACCTTTCGCTCTATTTTAGTCCCATGACAGCCATGGGCCTGTCACTTCCCAGGGCTGGAGAGTGATGCCTTGTGAATGTTTTGCCTCTCCAGGGCTGTTTTCTCTTTAGAGAATTAGAGGGTAGGCTAGAAGGGAAGGGAGAAGGCTTCTTTACTCTCTGCAAGGTCAACCATTCTTTTTCCTTAAAAGCATTCTGTGACTAAATTTTGAACTTCAGACGTAAGTAGGTTAGAGGTGAATGGTGGGCGGATCATTCCTAGGCAAACTCTGCTTTCTTCCTTGGACCTTCCTTCAGAAGGCCTAGTGTCTCTTTAGAATGTAGAGTCATTTTCAACCTATTGTTCTAGTTGTGAGGCTTCAGCCACAAGTTTAAGACACAAGAAGTGTCCTATTCTAATTCCTGTTATATATATATATACACACACACCCCTATATATATTATACATAGTTCACACACATGTATAAAGTTGATTTCACATGTATTTTTAAGCATCGTTACCACTTTCATTCATTGCTGTATCATATACATCTAGTTGTAAAAATATGTATTTTTTAAAAATACACATTAAGATTCCCATATTATTTCATTGAATGGAGCTATTATAATTTATTTCTCTATCTATCTATCTATCTATCTATCTATCTATCTATCTATCTATC
>LOEQ01002392.1:16590-38292 GCA_001685075.1 Bramus lutescens | reverse complement strand
AAGATGGGAGAGTTAGCCAAGAAGAGGCTAGATATAATGGGCCAGGCAGTGCTTTGATGAATACAATTTGTGTGTTGTTATTTCGGGTGTAAAGCTAGCCGTGCGGGAGCTGGGCAGGACAAAAACAGGCTCCCGCCTTATCACTACACAAGTCCAAGACAGTTTCTTTATTAACCAATGGTATTCAAGCATACAAAGGGAAATCCCACGTTATCCCCTTTTCTGTTTAAATCAAAAGGAAAGTTTTAACTTTAACATAGTAAAATTACATATAACAAAACAGGTATCAAGTAAGAATTACAGTTACAATGTTTATATCTATTTTATCTTTTATCATAACTGAGGAAAACTATAACTACAAATTCTTCAATGCTATCAAAGATCCCGGAAGGTTATAATATTACCCAAGTAAACAGAAAGTGCATTATAAACAACTTCCAAAACTCTATAATTAACAAAGACACTCACCCAAAGTTCTTCAGTGCCATTGGGGTACCCATCTTCAGCCTATAGGCCCATAGTATCCGGCAGACTTTCCCATGAAGCAGGTAATTTCAATGACAGTTCTTCCTATATTGGCAGTTTGTCAATCAATTTATTCTGTGTTCTGCAGAATGTCTCATAGACTCTTTCATGAAGCAGGAACTCCAAAGGACGATCTCACCTTTAGGCAAGCTCATCAGTCATTTCTCTGCAGGTCCTGCATGTCCAGTTCATCAAGCAGTCCAGACAAAAGCAGTTTCTTGCCCAAATGACTAAACAACTTCATAAGGATACTCTTCAATGCCCATCTTCCTCTTGAACACATATCCAGTAATTTATGCATCACCATGAGGTCGTGGACTACCAGCAAAGTTTCAGTGTGTCTGACTCCAGTGGATCCATGGCTTCTCATTAACTCCTTTTTTTTTTCTCTCCCAGCATTCAGTTTAGTTTTCTCCACCTACCTCTATTTCCTGTACAGGCGTAAAACAGTTTCTTTATTAACCAATGGTATTCATAGCATACAGAGGGGAATCCCACATCAGAGAGGAGACTGCCATGTCTAGGGATTCATCACTGCATACACTTGACTGTGGAGTATAACCTTAACCTAGTGGAGTTGAAGCAGGTGTTATGAGATGGACAGAAAACTCTCTCGCAGTAATTTGACTGGAATAAGAGAATATTCTTGGTTGGAAAACAGCATAAGTAGTCAATTCTATAATCACATCTAGGTCAGATAAAGAAGACCGCCTGATCTAAAAATGTCAGATTTGTAACAAGGAGGGACACCTGGCTCTGTCAGTACTGAGGAGAGAAAGTGGAAAAGGCTATGCTTTGAATAGAAGGCAGAGGAGAAAGCAGGGTCTAGAACCATGTTTATGGTTGGCATACTAAGGTCAAAAAATGTGATAATTGTTTAAATAAGCTGGCATTCTGGGGCTGGATATGGAGGTGCCATGATTAGTCCCATTTCAGGATAACTCTCCAAGTTCATGTATAACCCACCCTGTCAATGATCACTTTGACAGAGCAGGGACAGCAAAAGACTCCAAGATACATTTTCTAAGCATGTGCTGCTCAACTTAGACTCTGTGGGCTCTGATTATGTTGTGAAGGCAGCAAAAGGGGAACAGAGACTAGAATAATAAGTATTTGAATCAGGGTGGACCGGCAGCCTGGTGGAGTGAGATGCACTTAGCCCCGGAAAGCTGGAAGCTAATATTCCGGGATGGTGTTCCTTATTAACAACAGCATTTGAGGCCAGACACTTAGTTATTTGGTGTCTCGGTTCCCTATTTGTTAAAAATAGATAAGATCGTTTTCCAATTATTCCACAGGGGCTTCAGGTTTGAATCAGATAACTGATACGGAACAGCTTCTGCAGACTTGATTTCTAGCTGAAACAAAACATGAGCTTTCCTTTGGAATCTCTAAGTGTGGGGCATTTTTTTTTGATGGACTTCCTTATGGGCATAAAGAAGGCAAACATATTTGTGGATTTTATTGTCACCTTTGATAAAAAGAGTATATTTAATTCAATTTTTCCACATAATTGATTTCTAGAAAGCTGCAAATATAACTTCTAATGCATTAAAATAAAATAAAACTAAAGGCAACTGTTAGGATCACAAAGATTTTTCTTTACAATCAATATTTTAATTAGCCCATTCCTTTATTAAAATACAAGAAGAGAGAAAAATTTCATATTCACTATTAATATAATTTTCAACTCCACTGTGATTATATCAGAAACAACACAGCCAAATCCACAAAGAACCAAATGTAGAACATTTTATAGTCTTTCAAACAAGTTCACATAATTAAGAGAGCATTTGTCAAATGCAGTAGAACTATCTCATTTACCCTGCTCTATTTACATATGTCTTTCATGAAGAGCTATTTGGCAGTAAATCTGTTCTTTAAATAAGTGTACCAAAATTCTGCTTCAGAATCTAAAGTTCTACTAAAAGAAAAAAATCCATACCAATTTTGCCTCTGAAAAGATATTGTCACTGCTCTTTTTGTTGGTCTAGAGACAAAATATTGTAGAAAATGGAATTTCATCAAAACAAGTTATGAATTATCTTTCAGGGAGTCATATCGTACAGTTTTCCATAGACCAATAAAAATTAATGGATTAGAAGACAAAAGCTCTACCTATTTGCCTCAAAGAATTCCGGACTAAAGAAAAGGATAATTATTTACCAAGTGTTCTGTTTTAGGTAATTCTTTTCCAGCAGGAAAACAAATAAAAGACTGAATGAACTGTATTTGTCCCAGGAAGCCTTACCTATGCAAAACTCAGCACAAACTTGGCCTCACTTCTGACTGGCAGATATTATTAGCTAGTTTCCCTTAAGTTTGGGTGGACTTCATTAAGGACTTTAAATTGGATGTGTGTATGTTAGGATCTGCTAGAGATTCCAGTCTAATGCTGCTGGTGAAAACAGGCAAGATGGTTTTCAGAATAATAACCTTCTAGCTTGTGCTCGAGTAGCAAGCACATTCCTGCTGATCCCAGGGAATCAGTCTAGTGGCTCACAGCCTATGCAAGCAGCCAGGCTGCTGGTTTAATTCCTGGCCGCCGTGCAACTTCACCGTGTGACTTTAAACACATCCTTTCCTCTCTCCCTCTGTTTTCCAAACTATGAAATGAGGGACAGGCATAATACCCATCTCATAGTTGTTGAGAAGATGACATGAGTAAATATATAAAACCTGACAAGCTGGTGTGACTGCAACTGACCTGGAGGAAAAGGTCATTACAACACGGCTGTCAAGTAATGAGAAAGTGAAGGTTTGGGAAAGGATGCCCTTTGATTGAGGCCTACCAAATGATAGGAGTATCTTAGTCCTTCTTGCTTAGGACCAATCTTAGAAAAATGGATGGAAGATAAGAAGGAATGGAGAAAGGAGGAGGATTGGATGAGAGGAGGAGAAAGGGAGGAGGGAGAGAAAGAGAAAGAGAAAAAAGAGGAGGACCTGGAAATGACTATCTTGTCCCTCTATATTGGTGACATAAACAGACTCTTTAGTACATTTGTTTCTGGAAACCTTCACTCCAATGTGGGTCTCCGCTCCTCCTCCCAACCCCCACGGATCTGCAGGTCCCAAGTGCCTCACTGAAGATGTACATGAGCCAGGTCTGAAAATTTAAAATTCATGCTCCTTTAATGTTTCACATATACATAAGTTCTGGCAAGTCTCAATGCTGGTAAAAAGCACCTCCTGCTACTTGGAATGTTAGTATCATTCCACAAGATAGAGCAGGTTTCTCCACCATTTATGGATGTGACTGACCCATTTCTGAGAAACAATAAGGGTAAAGAGTGTCCTTCATGATGGAGGGGGCTCAAAGAGCATTGGGTGTGTACACAGACAACAGAAAGTATTCTTCTCACCTGTAACTTGGTATTCTATGGCCTCTTCTTTCCAGGACTCTCAGTGAGACAAAAAAGCTTTGAAAAAATAAAGAGGATTTTAGCCAGAGCCTATAAGTCTCACATAAACCATGATGATGCTTACTCTTGCCTGTGAAATACAATCAGGCAGTAGTACTCAGTTAGCTGATCAGACACCACTTAGGATGTTTATGAGAAAACACTTTATATATGTGATTAAAAAGTCTACTGACTTTAAGTAAAGATGTCTACCCTTGAAATAAACTCTGCATTCAAGCACCCCATAGGCCCAGAACAAAACCAAGCCTTCTTAAAAGAAGGAATTCTGTCTGTGGACTTGTGAGAGCTCCCAGCCTGCTGGTCTTCCCGGCAGATTTCAAACTTTGTCCAGCCAAACTCTACAGTCACTTGAGAGAATTCCATGATTTAAATGTATATCTGTCTGTCTATCCCCCATTGGTTCTGTTTCTCAGGTAGAATCCCGACTGATTTATCTACCATTAGTATTCATATTCTCGAGTGTAACATGTAAATTTTGCTGAACTGAGACCATTTCAAGGTAGCAGCATTACTTCTGTATGGAAGACAGTGATTTTGTCATGTATAGTTGTTGTTTAGGCCTTCAGAGTAAGTATTTCCTGCATATGGCAGACTCACACACATGTAGAATCAAGGTCCAGCTCAGAATCTGAAGGACAGAAGCCATCTGAGTGCTTTTTCTCAGTACATTCTCTTTCTGTTCTTGCACAGTCTTCTGACTTCCAGTAGTGCAAGTTAGTGTTTGGACATATGGTGGACAGGCAGACACTATTTTACTGAGACCATTTGAGGTCTTGATGCAAAGCCAGTCTTAGCTGTCAGAGGATTCACTATAATTTAGAGCAAATTATGACTTGTTCTCAGCAGTGCAGTCTTGGGCGTTGGAATTTCTAGTGTCTGTTGTAGGTTCCACCCTGTCACAGCTAAAGAAAGCCATGCCTGTGGAGAAAATGATTCAATAGGCAGATTTATGACCCTAAATTATTTTCAAATTGTCAAAAACTAATTAATTTAATAAAAATAGAAGCTTGTATTTCCTTTCTATCTTCAAGCCATAGGGTTTTTTAGTAAAGTTACTAAATAGCCAAGTTTTCTTATATGGACATAGACCTGTTTCTTTGGAGAACAGAGGATTTCTGTGACAGGTGCCATAAGAAATTTTCCCTGTTGTTGACATTTGCAAGATCTATTATTGGTAGTTCTTTATCAACTTTGTGAATCTCCTGGAGGCTTCTGCAGCTGTTTCCCATATTGCATATGCAACCAAGCCACAATTCCTCACTGGAAAACTAACTTACAACAATTTCCAATTTGAGGTACATTGTGTAATTAAATAAGCATCATATGATTGGTATGCCTCAGTACCATTTCATAGCATACAGCACAAAGCCTTAGGAGGAGGAGGAAGAACTCACAAACTCAGAGGGGTTACCAAAATATGGACCCATAGGGAACAGAGCCAGGAAGACTCCAGAATTCTGGTTGTCATTCTCATAAGCACTAGGTCCTCCAGTCAAATATCTCCCAGGAACCTGCTAGAATATCTTATTTTTTTTATCATAACATTCAATCCTATCCCTTCTCTGGAGGCTATTGCCCAATATAGATATCTGTTATTCTCCAAAACCTTTAGGTTGTATAAAAAAATATGACATCTGATTCACTGATATGAGGAATCTAGAAAGGGATCAGGAGAAAGTAGAGCTCTGACTTAGGTATCCTACTTTTCAGTTTGGCTGAAAACAAAGTTAATTACCATGGTCAGTGGGAATTTTCAGCTCAGTGAAACATACACATACACACACACACAACACACATACACACTAGTTACACAAATGCAGGCATTATCTTCCCTAGCAAACCACTTATTTCTTAAGGGAAATGTATCTACTGTGGTTTGAGAAATGTTTCTCATAGGCTCATATATTTGGACACTTGGTTTCCAATTAGTGGTGTTTTCAAGGAGTCATGGAGTCAATTTAAAAAATTATTGTTGGTGGTGTTGCTTTGTTTTTTTGAGACATGGTTTCTCTGTGTAACCCTGGCTGTTTTGGAACTGGCTTTATAGACCAGGCTGGCCTTGAGCTCAGAGATCCACTTGCCTCTGCCTCCAGAGTGCTGGGGTTAAAGGTGTGCACCATTCCTGGCCTGCAGTTGTGAGGCCTTGAAGAGCTGCAGGTTTCCTGAAAGAAGTTTATCACAGAGGATGAGCACTGAGGGTTTATAGCCTGGTCCCACTTCTTATTCTCTGTTCCTTAATATATCATTCAAAATATGATTAACCAGGTTCTTACTTGACCATGATGCCACATGCCTCCCTCACCATGAGGAACATTCCTCCAGGACTGAAACCAAAACAACCCCTTCTTCTTTAAGGTGCTTTTGTTCATGGTGTTTTATCATAGCCACAGAAAAACTTACTAACATAATATCTGACCAATACAGCCTGGTACTGTCTTTACAGTGTGTAAAGCAGTGTAAGTATGGTATAAACACAGTGATCGTTTGTCTTCAACATGAGTTAAAATTAAAGAAAATAATGCCTTTTTTTGAGAAAGGACATCACTTAGCCTCCAAAAGATTTTGCATATTCTAACCATTGTGCAAGTAAAGGGAGATAAAATGATAATAGATATTCATGTACCTGTTAATAGAATTTTGACCAATATAATAAGCAGAAAAGACATGATTATATGATTAATTGTTGTTGGAGATCTTAATGAATTCAGAAAGGAAACATATAGAAGGAAAAATAAGAGATGAGAATAAAAGAAACACACAGTGTGTAAATGTGAATATGCACATAGAATTTTAAACAATGAACAAATTATACATTGTTTTTAAGCACACAAAAAGGTCAGAAAATCTACTGAATGCTTATCCAGAAAAACAAACACATTTCATAGACATAATATTGATAACATTGAAGAGACTACATATTTGAGAGGAATAAAATTTGATCAAAGAGTAAAAAAAAGGTATCTGTCTGAAACCATATATATACACCATTATGCAACTCTTGGTAAAAGGAAAAAGTCATATAGAAAACTGATACATACAGGGACATAAAAATATGTCAAAATTTGTGGGGTGTTGTTAAATCATTAAAGTAACTCCATTAGATAAACTTTATCAAAAAGAGAACAGAAACATGGAAGCCTAGTAAGTAAAGGCCTGCCTCAGCAGACCAGAAGCATACACATGAAGGCAAAGGAAGCAAAACTGAAGGAAGCAATGAAGAGAAGAAATGATGAAAAATAGAAAAAGCTAGAATCAAAAAGAAGGTGTTTAGAAAATCAGTCCCTATAAAGACTAATAAACTATGCTTTGAGAACCAACCAAGAGAAATGGAGAAGTCACAAAATGAAAAAATCAAAAGTACGAAACAGAAATTTAAAAAATTGTAATCTGTTCAGAAAAATTATATGCCATCGTTTCAGATTGTCTAGACAAATATAAATGAATTGGTTATTATTTCCATTGTCATTTAGCTTATTTCCACTTTCTTTTTAACTTATGTAGAAGGCACATTGATTGAATGGGTCAAATAGTTCAATTGATTTGATCTAAGACTTTGGCAATTTCCTAAGCTCACTCTGGGGAGTGAAGTATCTTAGCTTTGGGGCAGAATCTCTATTCTCTTAAAGTTTACCAGACAGGACAGATGTCCTTGACATTAAAACAGACCCCAGCAAAACAAATAAACAAAAATAAAAGTAAAACAAAACAATAGCAAAGAAAAAACAAACAACAACTGTAACAGGACAAATACTGGAAAATGAGAGAGAAAGTGGATTCTGTGATTTTGGAACAATGTACCAACTAAAGCTACAATGGCTGAATGCTGGGAATATCTGACTCACAATAATGCAGTCAAACGTGAGTGTCCCATACATGCACCCAGAGTGCAGGTAGTGCTAGTGTTTTATTACTAACTGGACTGGGGAGAATGTCACTGGATGCCTGAGGCATGGAGGTGTTTTCTGACTCTCTGACATTCTCCCCTTGGTTCTGGGATCATTTGGGCACACTGTTTATTATTTAGATTCCATGGATTTGATACTCAAGAAGAGTTGTAAGAGACTTGTGACTGTCATCAGCAATTTGAATAGACTGATAAGGGATTTGGTCTCTGTGGAGGTGACAGAATTTCTACTTTTCCATCCAAGCACTTTATTTTTCCTGTAGATATGCAAGCATGTCTTAAAGGAGCATAAGATGACATTTTTGTGAACTGTTAATTGGTAAACTTTAACAAAATATTTAAAAGAGGGAAACATTCTTTTTCCTCTTCAAAAGGCTGTGTAAGGAGATCCATCCTTCATTTAATTATGTTTTCTAGGCAGTACCATTACTTTGCATTTAATTGTAGGTCCAGTTGAACAAACTCTGGGACACTTGAAAATCCTCTCTATTATAATAGATTAGAGCAAGAAAAAGACAATTTGTGTCTGAATATTCAGAAGTATCTAGAAATAATCAACAGGTGCCAAAAAGAATTGGGTATGAGCTACTGGGGATGACTATGAAGACCATGCTGGTGTGAGCTGCTGGAGTATGACTACAAAGATCATCTGGGTGTGAACTGCTGGGGGATGACTCCAAACACCATGCTGGTGTGAGCTGCTGGAAAATGACTACAAAGACCATGCTGAGTGTGAGCTGCAGGGGGATGACTACAAACACCATGGTGAGTGTGAGCTGCAGGGGGATGACTATAAACACCATGCTGGTTGTGAGCTGCAGGGGGATGACTACAAACACCATGCTGGGTGTGAGCTGCTGGAAAATGACTACAAAGACCATGCTGGGTATTAACTGCTGGGGGATGACTATAAAGAGCATGCTGAGTGTGAGCTGCTGGAGTATGACTACAAAGACCATCTGGGCATGAACTGCTGGGGGATGACTCCAACACCATGCTGGGTGTGAGCTGCAGGGGGATGACTACAAACACCATGCTGAGTGTGAGCTGCTAGGGATGATTACAAAGACCATCTGGGTGTGAGCTGCAGGGGGATGACTACAAACACCGTGCTGAGTGTGAGCTGCTGGGGGATGACTCCAAACACCATGCTGGGTGTGAACTGCTGGGGGATGACTCCAAACACCATGTGGGTGTGAGCTGCTGGAAAATGACTACAAAGACCATGCTGGGTGTGAGCTGCTGGGGGATGACTATAAAGACCATCTGGGTGTGAGCTCCTGGGGGATGACTACAAACACCATGCTGGGTGTGAGCTGCTGGATTATGGCTACGAAGACCATGCTGTACCCAGCAGATCTCTTCATCTTTTCATCCTGTCTGCTGTCTTAGGCTAAGCCTTCTGCTGACTGGTCTTGTTCATACTTAGATCCAGGACTTATAAGAGAAAAATCAGACAACAGATTAGTTTAGGGTTAGTCAGTTATCTCTAACTCATGAACCATATTGCTAAGCTCCAATTTCTCCACAAAGAAGGAAGGTGAACAAATTTTCTTGACACACCTTGAACCTAATTATTATAATATAACATATGATTTGGAAATTGAAGCCCAAGGAGATTGTCCGGTTTTCCTCTAGTATCTTCTACTTTTAGCAGTGCCACTCAACTGAACAGTTGTCTATATTTTATACAACTAGTTGTCAGTGAGTCCCTCTAACAGGATTCCCTGGTAGACTGATGAAGATAGGTGTGCTTCACTGCTAGTGTTCCTTTACGTTAATGAAAATAGCTCCCTGTTTTCTGGTTGGTTATTTACGAAATTATTTTGGGATTACAATATAATTATATCATTTCCCCCTTTCCTTTCCTTTATCCAAACCCTCTCATATACCTCTCCTTATAGTCTTCCAAATTCATGGCCTTCATTTTCATTAATTGTTTTTATATTTTCCTTATTATATAACAGCAGAGACAAGCATAGCTTAATAACTATAATAGTAAGGATAACCAAAATCTCTCTAACTGGACTTAAAGCTTAGTCAATAAGAGGGAAATTATGCCTGGAACTAGAAATCTAGCTAACGACTCTGAAACAATGCAGTTGTGGATCTTGGAGCGCTTACAACTGCCACTTTACTAAACCAATATAACCACTTGAGTGCATTCTAAACTACCCAATGGATCGGTGTAGCATGATTTTATAGTAGTTTCTTTCCATCAAAGAGAGAAGAAAATAATTTAGTATTTTAATTTTAAATAATTGAAAAATGGAGAGTTGAGAATGGAAAAGTATTTAGAAGTTACTAAAGCTTATAAAGCAACTATCTCAAATGTTATTCATTTACATAGATACTGTTTCCTAGTTTAAAACAACTATTTATATACATCATCTTATTCATACATTCATTCATTCATTCATTCATTCATTCATTCATTCATTCATTCATTCATTCATTCATTCATTCATTCAACCTAGACGACCAATATATGAGATACTTTGAGTTGCCTTTCAATTGTCCAGTCAATGAATTGGGTTCTATTCAGATCTGAAAAGTTATGATTCTAAGTCAGTTCTAGGAATTGTTTTGTGATGGAATTGATTTGACTAATATTTCTATTGATTAATTCTTTCTTGTGCTTTAGAGTTAAGGTACCTGTGAGTTCCAAAGCAACAAGTGGCATTTTACCCCACATAGTCACACTGTCTATTACATCCAAGGGGATAGATATTACACTGGATTCTGCAGACATGACTGACCAAAGCATGCTGTGTGGAGCAGGTGGCCATGGACGTCATTCATGACAATCATTGTCATACAGGACACACAGCAGTCATATAAGGGAAAAGGTAAGAGCTATCTCTTAAATATGTAAGAGCTAATCAGCTTCTTCTGTGACCAGCTTATATCAGCAAACAGGTTTCACTGTGCAGTGTCTGTAGGTCCTATGCAAGACACTTCAATGTATATCATGGCTGCAATAAAAATCATTTGATCAAATGTATAGATTTCTGTCCTAAAAAGAATCTTGCCAGCTGGTAGTTACTGATCTATTTTAGTCATGTCTTCTTTTACACTGAACTAATCTTCCAGGGAGGGTTCATGTCTCCTCATTTCTATCTTCCCCAAATTAATCGTATATAATAGATGTCTACTGTAAGTATTTTCACACTGATGGCTCTAATCATAGATACATCAATATAAATTTCCAAGAGAATTTTTCTGTCTCTCGGTAGTGCCACTTTTCATTTCCTAGACGTTTCCATTAAATACACTGGAAACAGTCAAACTTTCCTTAGTGGAAATGTATGTAGGTGGAGTTCAGTCTTCACATTGTACTAAATTCAGAGGAATTTTATCAAGCCAATCAGCTTACAGAAAGAAGGCTGATTTCCAGCTCAGTGTCTTAGGATTCACTGCATAGTCTTTCTCTCTTAGTGCTCCTAGGCCACTCCAGATGTTAGAGCACGGTGGGAGTGCCTGGGAGAGGATGCTGCTCATTTCATGGCAGGTGGGTAATGAAAAAGAGAGAGAGGAAGAAACTCATGCCCAGTACTCTCATAAAGCTCACACTGCGAGTGACTCACTCTTTACCAATGGGCCCCATTTTGAAAGGCTTCATCTTTTCCAATAGAATTACAGGTTATACCAATCCTGAGGCTTTATACCAATCACGAGCACATGAGCCTTTGCGGGGGACATTTTCAAATGATAGCAACTAACAAGTTACTCTTTACAGATTTTTGGTAAAGAATATTTATCAATAAAGCAAGACAATTGTTTGTGTATTATTAGACCACCAGGTTGAGGCAAACCACATCTGTTCTTAAGTTATTTTTGAAATAGCTTCAGAATGACCAAATCTAGGCATAATATATTGTATCCTGAGATAATTTGCTTCCTCAAATAACTTTTTTTGATAGATAAAGACTTTTTTAAAAGCATTATTTCTGCCACCCTCCCTCCTTGCATCATCCTGCAACCATCAAGGTTTAGGAACACTTTTTATTTTAAAAAGATACAATGAAGGGTCACCTTCACTTCTTAATGAAGAATGAAGAAAAGATCTAAAATAACAAAGCTCTTCATGTTGTTCTGTTCCCCTAATTGGAGCCATGCAGTGGCCAGGGCAGAAAGGATAACACTCCTAACTATTGCACGATTCTGTAAAAGCATCTCAGGTATGATTTGAACTTTCACTAACTTTCAGTGGTGCCTAGGTGGAGGCTGAAGTCTTGCAGTGGAAAGGGTGATTTATTTGCCAATCTTGGCAACCATGTTATGGTAACAGGCTCTGATACATGTTAAAATTTAAAAAAGAAAGACTGTTCCAGAAAACAGCAACAACAAATCAGCTTCAGAACATTTCAAGTGTCTTGGTGGAACAGGTGTAAACAAAGAGAATGACATCTCTGTAGCTATATCTTATATAGTCAAAAAGCCTCTTTTCAGTCATGGAAAAATGAGGAAAACAGTTCATTATGTATATATGAAAAACAAAATTACCTATTCACAAAAATCAAAAGCAGTATGTTTTGCTTATATCAATAGATAAAACTAATACAATTTTCCCTGTGATAGTTCATTTGCTCTGACATGATTTTGAATATCAGAACAAAATGTCAGGAAGAGTTATAAATTGGAATAAGGTATAAAAAATTTTCAGGTAAATTGTTTTCTCTATAGAGCCATGGGAATCAATTATTTAGTATTCATGAAAATGTTAGCACCTCTAATTTATACATGAACCTCCATCTTCACTGGCAGATTCACCTCCAGGGCATGTCTCTCATAAACATCAAGGCATATCATTATGATTTCTGACACTGTCTATTAATAATGGGATATCAGAGTTGTGCTTCTAGTGGCATGTTTAATCTGCTTTTGATTAAACTAAGCCTTCAATTATTCTCAGATAGTATTTCCTTGAATCATAGTTTTGAATATTATGAGTCTCAGCCTTACTCTTATTTCCCTCATGTGTTTGAGGTTTGTCCTTGCCATGTAAAAGTTACCAGAGACAGGCAGGACTTCATGGTGGCCAGTGTTCCTGACACCAGAACTGTCCCAGGACTGAAGAGGCAACCTCCTATTAAAGAGAGTCCGTGCTTGGCTTATTCATTTCCTGACTTCCTATCACCACTAAAGCTGTTAATTGAAGCCAAATATGATAGCTTGTGGTGTGACAGAACTCCTGTTCAACACAAATGATTATTAGCTGCTAATGAGTTCAAATCACTGTGAGCAAGACAGAGGTTGACTCTATGATCTGATTGTTCCAGAGGTTGCTGAGATGTCTGATGCAGTGGACGGAGATGGAGATCTGAGTTGAGAGCTAGGAATATTTTTCAAGCTATGGAAATAATTTCTTTGGACAAATAATTTATAATATTGGGGTCTCAATTTACTTGCTACAGAAATGAATATTTTTACCTGATATAGAATAGTGTGCATATGGAGTCATGTAAGGAATGAGTTTGGTACTTCCTACAGATACTGCTTGCATACTTGTGTATTTTATTTTTTCCTAGGAATTAATGTGGTCACTTGAGATTGGTTTGATTAAAAACAGAAATGCTTGATGGAAATGAAGAAATGATTACCTGAAACAATTTTAATAAGTTATATGTTTACAATACGATTATTTATTTATTTCACATGTATTCTTTATTCAAGTTATTATATTTATACATAGAGGTATATCTAGAGACAGATCTATAAAGAATTACTTTAAGACATAAACTAGAATTACAGAAGCTGAAATAAATAAGTTGCGGTAAATCCATGAGTAAATGTGAAGACCATATGTAAATTTCAAGTGGTAATGTTCTCATGAATAATAAACAATTGAACCTCTGAACCTATAGATACAATGATTTGATTTACCAAATTGAACATTTTAAACAGCATGCTGGCACATACCTACAATCCCAGCACTAGGAGACTCAAGGTCAAACTGGGTTATATAGTGAAACTCTGACTCACAACAAAACAAACAGACCAGGCAAACAAATAAACCCCAGAATGTAAGATGGAGGTGTTTAATACAGTTGACCAACATAGGAAGTAATATGAGTTATATAAAAACACAGGGAAACATTAGAGCTCTCCAAACAATGTATCCACAGGTCAGTACAGGTGATGGAGTGATGAAGGACTGCTGTATTTGTTAGATGAGGAGAGTTGCTACTCATGTCTATGCAAAGAAAGGTTGTTGTTCTTTGTAGTTCAGGAAATGAATTTCCTGAAAACATTTTAAAGAAGAGTGGAGAATGGAAAGAGTACTTAGACGCTATTAAAGATGAAAAGCAATTATCAAAAATATTAATCATGTACATATACACTGCCTTAACATTTGATACAAATACATATATTCTTATTCATTCATGTCCCCAATTCTTACTCAGTTAACTTCAGCTTTGTCAGCCACCCTGGGTAGCTATTTAGTTCTTCAAGCAGTCCATGGACTTGGTGATAGCTACACTTGGAGAAGCCGGTTTCCCTATGAGTCACAGTATTTCTAGATACTTTATTGACCTGTGCTCAATGTTGAGGCTGGGAGTAGGAGTTCTGGACTCTAAAACTTGGCAAATACCTCTTTATTTTTAGTTAACAGAGTTGCCTGCATAGGACCTCTTGAAGAAGATGTAACATCCCTATCTTGAAATGGTGACGCAGGAGACTGGGTGGTCATTCTCCAGCTCAGCAGCTCGCATACAGAAGCACCAAGTACTATGTGTACAACTTCTAATACTTTGCTTTGGATAAGGATATTTGCCTCTTTCCTTTATTCATATTCTCCAATTAATATGTGTCACTAGAAATTAATAGTGAGTTTGGCTAGAATTTTTTTGACTGCATTTAATCTGAAATAAATAAAACCAAAAAGGGTTGAAAACACATCCATTTGGAATGATACCTTGGAGAGTTGGAGATGAGAAGTGGGAAATTCTTAGGTTCTTCAGAATTAGTTTCAAGGAAACTATAATGTTCTTGGACAGTGGAAAGGCTTAGGCTTTTTATGGTAACATTAAGTATGTCTTGTCATCCTAAAATGCTTTATTCTAATTGTCTCACCTAAACATTAGTTTTTTTTATTGTCAGCTGAGAAAAAAATCCTTGTTTCTGACAAGAAAACATTGAAAATAGTTGTAGAAATTTCATTTCTTGGGTGCTTGCCACGTCCCAAGGATCAGGCAAGTACTTTTATATGTTATCTTGTTCTCATGGAAACACAGCACAAACTGATGGAGAAATTAGGAGTCAAATGCTGCTTGGTTCTCATGAAGTGTGGGTCTTGGTACAGCCAAAGTTGCTTTTCCCCAGCCTTTCTACCCTCCTTGTTTGGCAGCCTTTACTAAATCATTACCTAAGAACACGTGCTCTAGAGAAAGTGTGTGATGTTGGCCATTTGCATCTTATGCACAGTTAAGTATGATCACAGACAAATCCAAGAACTTATAATACTAATACAAAGAACAAAGCAATAGCTTATTTTGGGATTGGCTGTGGGTACTCCATAATCCACAAGAGTCTAGAACCTCAGAGGCTGAGCCTGAGAATTAACATTGCTTGCAAAATCTGAAGATTACTATTGGAACTCAGAGAAGAAAAGAGCACTGTTTCCTCAGTTGCAGGCAAAATTATAGAGGATGATCCCAGCAGCATTCTAGAGAGAAGGAGCAAGAAGCCCTGTGCCAAAAATTATCAATGTTTAAATTAGTTAACAAGTCAAAGAGTGAAAGTCTCTATTAATCTTTCCTGAGCTTCATGGAACCCCGACTGAGTGTGTGTGTGGTTTGTGTGTGTTTGTGCCTGTGTTCATGTCTATCTGACCGAGCTGGCTCACATGCAGAGCTAGAAATGAGTATAAAATGAAGCATAGCAGTTGTCACCAAACAGGATCATGAAGATTAGTACTTTACTGCCCTTTTGGGGATAAGCTGTAGAGCTTAATTAACACACAATATGGAAGGAAAGGGGAAGGAAATAAGATCAATCTTAAAGTGTCAAATTTAAGCCAGAAACGTGATGAGAGCCATACCCAGTCTCAGCCATGCGTTGTACCCAGGAGTCTAATGGGTGGGTAGGCATGAGCCTGCTCTTCTATTCACAAACTAGGATGATCTTTGGAAAGAAAAACAAGTCTCCGAGTACTCATATTTTCTTTAGGACCATTATTATGATCCAGGTCAATTAAAGAAGGTGAGCAGAGGTTCCATGGTGAAAACTAAAGCAGGTTTTCATGCCTTCATGGCTGTAGATGATAAAGGGAGTGTTGGCTTCTTGGGACAGGATGTACTACTATGTGCTAGGTTCATTATAGACAGTGGGAAGCATCCACCAGGGTTTTCCAATAGTTATTAAATCTGCTTGGGACCTCCAAAGCTTTTTCCTGGAATGACCCAATTCTTCAGCTATGAGTGTTTGGTGGCACTACAGAGCTTCTCCTGGTATCGCAACAGTGTGCTCCTTAAGTGCGCTTCTTTTCTCCAGGGCTGGCCCTTGTCACAGTGATGTGTGTATCACCACACCGTAACTCTAGTGTCTCACTATTACCTAATATTTATGAATACAGCATTGAGATCGTTTCCTAATATTTATGAATACAGCATTGAGATCGTTTGTGCCCACTGCTAGCTTCCTGAACCTCATCCTGACAGTCTGCACCCAGAGGAGCTACAGGTGCTTTGTGAAAAATCGAGAGGAGAGCTGAAGCTCCCAGCTTTGGAGAGATGTTGTTAGTGGGCTGCTAATTAGCATGTTTTCTCCACATCCACTTAGCTGTCAATTTTCAAGCAACATGCATTCTCTTTTGGCCTCTCTGAAGAACATCACTACGAAATTGCATGTCATGCTACACCTGAAAAGAAAATATAAATCATTGTAAATCATTTCTCAGCAATTAAATGTGACAGCTTCATTGTAGACTTACTATATGGTGTAATCTCAGAGTGGAGCTGCTTCTGGGAGCATCATTCCTGAATCTGGCCATGAGAGATGTGATCACAGAAATTTAAGGTTCTCTAGGAAATGTAATGAGATCTCCTGGTAACTTTGGTGATACCTTATTAAATCTCCATGCAGCATAATTAAGCCTCACCACCCTGCTTTTAATTGGAGGGAAGAAAACCTGCACTGTAGTGTCAATAGCTGCAACCACTTCCTGAAAATGTTAAGACAGCGAAGCCAAAACAGGTATAGATTACTATTATGTAAATTGTAAGCTTTGTGAGCACGTGCTTGTGCACACACATACACATCGTTAGCACATGAGACTCAGAGGAGTAGATAAGTGAAATGTGCCCCCGCCACATCATCAAGTAGTATAGAAATGACTCCCTTCTCTTTTCCCTGGAGCACCAACCACCCTAGTATCCCCATCCTTGACTAGTTCACCCTTCCAGCTTATCACCTCCTCTGACCTCAGAAATCTTCCCCAATTTGTACTGTAAGTAACTCCTTACTTATTCTTGTGTTTAAAGTGAAAAGGTTGCAAAATTGGGTCCCCAAGGATAGCCAGATCGTTAGTAATTGGTACCTTGTTACCGCTATGTGTAACAATTAGATGGGAGGTGAGCTCCTGAGAGCCCTTCTTGTCCCGCCAGCCTTCTCACACACTTGCCTGGGACACCCATGTCAAACTGCTGCAGGCTCACTCAAAGGTTGACCACTGCACTGGGTCTCTGAGCAGAGCCTGTTTTTAGGACCTCCTCTACCTCCCAGACCTGTCCAAGGGAGGGAGGCACATTTCTTCCCTTGCTTCATTTATCTGTCTGCCCCACACCTGCAACCTGCCACTTACTGAATGCACCGTATTAGCTAATGCTTTAATTGCTTATTTAAAGTCATTGTGTCGCCTAAACCCCAGGAAATCCCAGGAACATTGGTGCTGTCATTTCCATGTCCAGATGAATTAACACCTGGTTAATATTTACACAGTATTGCAATGCACTGTGTAAAGTGAGCAGATGTGCTCACATCAGGATGGCTCCCTGTTTTGGATGATATTTAAAGGCTGATTTCTGATGCTGAATTTATTTTCATATACATTTGTCTGGTTATATGTCATCTTTTAAGAAATGTCTGTTGAAGTCTAGTGTCTTCTCCCTTAATCCACATCTTTTCCTATTGAGCTTTTGGAGCTCTTTGTGTATCCCAGGTATCGGCCCTCTCTGTGAGGTCTAAATTATATAATTGTGTTCCTTAGCTTTTCTCTTCACTAGGTAATTGTTTCAGTTGCTGGAACACTTTAGTGTGAGGAACACATTTTTTATTTTTTTTTCTCTTTTTTTGCTGTACCTTTTGAATATTCTCTTTTCCTCTCTCTTCCTCTCTCTCTCTCTCTCTCTCTCTCTCTCACACACACACACACAACTAAAGAAAAGAAAAAATCCAATAAAAAACCCCAAAACCAAAACCAAAGAAATCTTTGCCCCATCCCATGTCTTGAAGCATTTCCCCTATGTTTTATTCAGGCAGTTTCTTGGTTTTAGATCTTACACTTAAGTCTTTAATTTGAGCTTTTTTATTTTTATGACAAGAGGTGGATTTCTGTTTTAACCTTTGTGAATGTATATCCATCTTTCTGACAGTAATCATGATGGAGAAGAAGGCCTCTCCTTACAGCAACCACGGAAAAGACCTCTCCCCATACTGGTCATGGAGAAGGCCTCTCCCCACAGTGGTCATGGAGAAGATCTCTCTCTGCTATGGTCATGGAGAAGACCTCTCTCCACAGTGGTCATGGAAAAGGACACTCTCCATCATGGTCATGGAGAATGCCTCTACCCACAGTGGTCATGGAGAAGACCTCTCTCCACAGTGGTCATGGCAAAAGACTCTCTTCACAGTGGTCATAACAAAAGACTCTCTCCACCATGGTCATGGAGAAGGCCTCTCTCCACAGTGGTCATGGCGAAGATCTCTCCCCACAGTGGTCATGGCGAAGATCTCTCCTCCTTCAGTCCATGATTTCAGTGCTATCTCTGAAGATCAGGTAGCTGTAGATGTACAGACTTTCTTCTTGGTTCTCTGTTCAGTTGCTTTAGTCTATGCATTTGCTTCTTTGCTCATGCAAGCCTGTTTTAGATACAGCTTTGTAGTCTATTTAGAAGTCAGACACTATAATTCTTCATTTGTTCATCCTACTCAAATGGTGTTAGTTATTTGATTTTGATTTATGGTTCTATAAAATTTATTTTTAGTTATTTAAAGTTCAGTAATATTTGATAAATATTATATTGAATCTATTGATTCCTTTGACGAATGTGAATATTTTAATGGCTTGCAGCCTAGTGGGTTGTGACAACAGCAGTGGCCTCCAGAATTATCCAACCATTGAAACCTCAGCCTCAGCACTACCTGTACCTGGAGGAATGGTCATATGAACCTAGGGCCCATAGGCACCTGGAGGAATGGCCATATGATCCTAGGGCCTGTAGGCACCTGGACAAATCAACACCAAAGGCTCTGCTCTGCCTACACTTGAAGGAGTAATCAATGGAGCCACAGCTTCCAACTGCGTCAATTACAGGAAAAGGGATCTCCTTGAAACACAGCTTCACCTGTTGGAGGAAGAGATGGGTAGACAGCAGGGCAAAAATACACTCAACAACACAAAGAGCAATACAGCACCACCAGAAACTAATGGTTCTATAACAGCAAGACCTAACATCCCAACACAGATGAAGCATATAAAAATGTCCTTAAAATAACTTTATGAAGATGATTGAGGGCCTAAAAGAGGAAATGAAAAATTAGCTTAAAGAAATAGAGTAAAAGACAACCAAAAAAAAAAACTGGAAAAAAATCAACAAATTCTTTAACGAAAACCAGGAAAAAGCAATCAAACAAGAGGGAGAAATGGTTCAAGACTTGAAAATTAAAATAGAGGCAATGAAGAAAACACAAACTGAGGAAAATCTTGGTAAACAATCAGGAGATGCAGATGTAAGGGTAAATAATAGAATGCAAGACAAGGAAAAAGAATCTCAGGCATTGAAGATGCAATGGAGGAAATGGAGTCATCGGTCAAAAAAATGTAAAATCCAGCAAATTTTCAAGACAAAATATCCAGGAAACCTGGGACACCATAAAAAGACCAAACCTAAGAATAATAGGAATTGAAGGAGAAGAAGTCTAGCTCAAAGGTACAGAAAATATATTTAACAAAATCATGGAAGAAAACTTTCCCAACCTAGAGCAGATCATGCCTATGAAAACACAAGAAGCTTATAGAACAAGAAATAGATTGGAACAAAAAAAGAAACTCTCCTTTCCACATAATAAACAAAACACTAAACGTGCAGAATAAAGAAAGAATATTAAGAACTGCAAAGGAAAAGGGTTAAGTAACATATAAAGGCAGATCTATCAGAATTACATCTGACATCTCAATGGAAACAATGAAAGCCAGAAGGTTCTGGTCAGGTGTTATGCAGGCAGTAAGAGACCAGATATGTCATCCCAGACTACTATGCCCAGCAAAATTTTCCATCACCATAGGTGGAGAAAACAAGATATTCCACAACAAAGCCAGATTTAAGCAATACCTATTCACAAAACCAGCCCTACAGAAAGAACCAGAAGGAAAACCCCAACCCAAGGAAGTTAGCTACTCCCACAAAAACAGAGGTAATATACAATCCCACACCAGAAAATCCTAAATAAGAGAAACACACATAACAACAACAAAAACAAAAATAAAAGGAACTAGCAATCACTGGTCATTAAAATCTCTTAAGATTGATGGACTAAATTCTCCAAAAAAAAATAGACACAAGCCAACCAAAATAGATATGAAAATAAAATCCATCCTTCTGTTGCATACAAGAAACACACCTCAACTATAAAGACAGACATTACTTCAGAATAAAGGGTTGGGAAAAGATTTTCCAATAAAATGAACCTAAGAAATGAGCTTGTGTAGCTATCCTAATATCTAACAAAAATAGACTTTAAACTAAAATTAGTCTAAAGAGATAAAGAAGGTCATTGCATATTCATCACAGGAAAAATCCATCAAGATGAAGTCTCAATTCTGAACATCTATTCCCCAAACACAAGGACAACCTTATTTGTACTACTAAAGCTTAAATCACACATGAGGCACACACACTAATAGTGGGAGACTTCAACACCCCACTCTCACCACTGGATAAGTCTGCCAGACAGAAAATTAACAGAAAAACAAAGGATCTAACAGATATTACTACTCAAATGTGCTTAACAGACATATATAGAACATTTCATCCAAACACAAAAGCATATGCTTTCTTCTCAGCACCTCATGGATCCTTTCCCCAAACTGATCACATACTCAGTAACAAAACAAATCTCAAGAGATATACAAAATTGGAACAATGCTCTATGTCTTATTGGACCATCACGGCTTAAAGTTAGAATTCAAGAACTACAAAAATTATAGAAAGCCCACAAACTCATGGAAACTGAACAATGCTTAACTGAATCACCACTGGGTCAAGGACGAAATAAAGAAAGAAATCAAAGACTTCCAAAAGTCAATGAAAATGAAAGCACAATGTACACAATCTTATGGGACACAATGAAAGCAGGGCTAAGAAGAAAGTTCATAGCACTAAATGCCTACATAAAGAAGCTGGAAAAATCCCTCACTAGTGAATTAATGAAACACTTGAAAGCCCTAGAACAAAAAGAAGAAAACTTACTCAGAAGGGCTAGATGACGGGAAATAATCAAACTGAGAGTTGAAATCAACAAAATAGAAACAAAGAAATCAATATAAAAAAATCAATGAGACAGGGCTGGAGAAATGGCTCAGTGGTTAAGAGCATTGCCTGCTCTTCCAAAGGTCCTGAGTTCAATTCC
>LOEQ01002391.1:141028-151454 GCA_001685075.1 Bramus lutescens | reverse complement strand
TCTCTCTCTCTCTCTCTCTCTCTCTCACACACACACACACACACACACGCACACTTTCACACACACAAACACACACACACTCTCTCTTACACATACACACACACTCTCTCTCACACACACTTTTTCTCCTCCTCTCTCACAGACACACACACTCTTACACACACACTCTCTCACACACACGCATACACACATGCACACACGCACAGACACATGCTCTCGCATGCACTCACAGTCAGTGGAAACTATTAACTGTCAGTGCCATCCACAGTTTCCATCAGGATCTTCGAAGATCAACTCAGTTAATCCTAGTTAAACGTGTTCTGCATAGTTTGGGGCAGAAATTGTGGCTATTGTTGTTGTTAGAAGGGGCTTTTATGGTGGCAGACTGAGAAAGTATTATGGAATAAACTATTAAACCTATATTGTATTAATCATCCTGTTTTAATTCTCCTAAGTTCCAAGCATAGCTTTTTTGAAAAATGGCTCACAAAACTCATTCCGTGTAACCGAAGGAAGACATCACTTTCGATGATCCACAATATAAACCATACTGCAGTTTACCTATCTGGTCATTTGTTGATCAACCCCCACCCCCAATTCCCAGCAAGTCTTGGGCTCTCCTCTCTACGTCATCACTTCTCTTGCTCTACTTGGTGGGATTTCTTCTTTAATATTTTTGCCCACATGACATTTGCAGACATATGTCTTACTGCAGGTTCCCCTGGGTAGAGTTACTTAGATTGCAGTAGTTAAGCTAGGTTCCTTCTTTGATGAGGTCTATTTGTAAGCAGAGACTTTCAAATAGACTCTCTTAAACCCGGCAGCATAAAATCCTATTTGATTTCTCCTCTTGGTAATATTGTCCTCGAAAATAAATACAGGGAAGGCATCATTTGCTCTCTTGTTTCTAATTCTTCATTTGCATTCCCAAATATGGGTTTGACTTAACAGAGTTATCTGATGCTAGAAAAAGGAAGAAGAAAAAAAAAGAGAGAGAGAAACGCAAAATGGAAAAAACAAGCAAACAAAACCGAAGCAGCCCTAACAAGCAGACAAGAAGTCTTGAAAGTCCACGAGGCCTGGAGGCCCAGTCCCTAGCCTCAGTCAACCAGCCTTAGTGAGCCAGAGGGAGGTGTGAGAAAATGGTGTGCAGCCTGCTGGGACCCTGGCCCCATCTGGATCTTCTCATATCCAAAGCAAGACAGTCCCCAAGCCACCCAAACGTGTGCGCTCCCACTGTGTTTCTGCTTCATTACGCTTCAAAATGAAATAAGGACACAGCTGTACCTCAATTTAAATCAGTGATTGCTCTTCTCTCTGACTCTCTGTGGTACCCACGCTCTGTGACAATCAAGCTGTTCCCCACAGTACGAAGCCTCGCAGCTTTTCCGCTCTGAACTGGCCTGCGTTAGATTAAGACTCAGGCATTCAGGCAGTCACACCGAGGCCGGCTAGAGGTTGTCGCTAGTCTCTAGCTACTGTTCACATAAACATTCTGGCCCATGAGTGGGCTGACCTTCTCAAGTGGCTGATCGATGATTCACATTGGACTAATCATTAAGCATCGTGCCCACAATCTGAATATACTGGAAATTTGCTATTACCAGATTAAAAGGAGGGCATAAACAAGCTGCTGGAACAGCTAGCACGGGAACCCGGGTGATTTAACCCTTCATGTGCCTTCCTTCATGTTTCCATGCTTTTCACCTTTTTCCTAGTGGCTATGGAGCCTGTCCCGGAACTTGCTCTGTAGACCAGGCTGGCCATGAACTCACAAAGATCTGCCTGCCTCTGCCTTCTGAGTACTGGGATTAAAGGTGTGCACCACCACTGTCTGGTACACTTTCTATTAAAGTTTGAGTATATATACAAATCTGATATATTTGGAATGTTGATTTACTGCCATGCAATTTGCCAGATTCAAATACAATGGATACTAAGACATGACAGCTATCAGTGAGCAGGGTGGGAGGATCACCACATGGACCACTCTCTAGTGCAGTTTTTGATTCGAGAGTTTATTCTCTTCCACATCGCATAAGGCTGGGAAGAGGGACTTCAAAATAAAGACATATTTTAAACACTGCCATGTTCCTGAGAATAGCTTAGATCATGGCAGAGAAAACGAGAGAGGCAAAGAGAGCGAGCAGTACAGGGATGGGAGGGGAGGGCACAGAAGTTAGGATGAAGGAGCAGAAGAGTGGGAAGGAGGGTTGGAGGGATGAAAAGAAGGGGGTGTGGCAACAGACTTAAAAGGTTTCTGATGGAAAAGAGGAATGCTGAGAAAAGAAATAAAGCTAAGTTCATGGATCAACATGAAAAAGTCTGGTGAGGATGTAGACACCTCAAAATATGCTGGATTCTCCTTAGAAGTCAGCTTGTTCCAAATGGGCAGGCCCTTCCTTCCAAATCTAGGGACAGTTCTCAGGGGAAGGGTGCAATGGAGAGCCTTAATATTGGTTAGATTTATTACAAGTTGACAAAGAAAATTCAGAAGGGTATGAGTTCCTCCTGGCAAAGGAAAAGTAAATATTTTAGTTTTGAGTGAAAAATATGCCCATTTGAGAATAAATTTCAATTGTGTGAAGGTATGTGCTGATAGAATTTACACCTGCTTGGAAATAAAGGTGAAAGGGTCATTCTAGGGCCAGAGAGACTGCTCAGTGGTTAGAGCTCATACTGATCTCGCAGAGGATCAGGATTTGGTTCCCAGCACCCATATCAGGCCGTTCACAACCATTTGTAAATCCAGCTCCAGGGAACCTGACCTCCATGGGCACCTGTACACGTGATGCATATCAATTCACACAGGCACACATACATTTAAAAAATAATTAATTAGGGGCTGGTGAGGTAGCCCAGAGGTTAAGGGCACTGGCTGCTCTTCCAGTGGTTTTGAGTTCAATAGATGTGAGCCAACATCTATAATAAGATCTGGTGCCCTCTTCTGGCCTGCAGGCACACATGCAGGCAGAATACTTTATACATAATAAATAAATCTTAAAAATGCAAAAGCACTATAACAACAACAACAATAATTATTATTATTATTATAAATTAAATAAATGTGTTCATGGGCCACTTACCTTAAGCTGAAGTTGCCCGTTTTGGGGAAGCCTTTCGAATAAATAGTGAATGGTCTCCCTGGGAGAGTCTTTATCGATGGCGGAAAGAACAGCACTAGACAGAATACGCGTCTCATCTGCGGCCATAGAGATTTCAGCCTTCCTGTAGAAAGGAAAATGCCCATGTTGATGTGAAAAAGGAGGGCGCAATTCAGCAGGGAACACTTATATCGGTTAGCACAGATTCCACCTTCAAGAAATAAGAAGTAAGAATTAGCACCCAAAGTACTGGAAACTGTGAGTCATATACCAAAGTCTGAAAAGGGGGTGAGAGCCAGCAGTCATGACTAAGGTGCTACATGAGAGATGCTTCTCATTATTTACAGGAGTAGAACTTTGCAATTTTCTAAGTTAAACGTAGTTTATGTAATAATTTTGCTTCCAGTCTTTCATTAAATGCTTCCAATGTCTCCATGAAGAAAGTAGGTCAGGTACTATAGTTCTAACTCGACAGACAGAATCTCTACCGAAAGAAACTTATATAGTGTCCTAACGCTCTTCCCGAATTCCCTCATGAGGTAATACTCTTTGGTTATCTGTGGTACTCTAATGTCCTCATCCTCCTCCTGAAAAGGCAGTGGTGCATGTGATCTTCCCAGGCTCATCTTCCTGAAGAAGTAGAGCCACCGGGCTGACTCCTGGCATCCGGACACCAACTGGAAGCATGAGCAGATGGGATAGTAACAGTTGCAGCTTCCGTGTGAGCGGCCTCACCCAAGTGCAGAAGGGATTTCTTTCCCCAGTGTTCCAGCTCTCCACTGTGATCATAGTGAGCTTGCATGTGACTACTGTCTGCCTCCACAGCTTTGCTTCTGAGAAGCAAAGGAATGCTTGAAGTCCTTGGCCTTGGGACCAAGAACAGCAAGTCTCACCAGCTGACATCAGGGACCACCAGGTCTTCTGCAGAGAAGGCAATGCCCGATGAATCATTACACCCCCCTCCCATTAAAAGAGGCATGTTTAAGGTCACACCTCTGCTAAGCGACTGACTGAGTCACCCTGACTTGAGATTTCTTAACCACTAGGGCACAGAGGAAAGGAAATGGGAGCAGGTGGAGGTGGAGGAGGATGTTCTGGGAGACAGTAAGAGTTCTACCAAACAACACAGACGGAAGAGAAAGGGGAATCTCTGCTTCCTTCCTCAGGAGGAAAAGAAAGAGGAAGAGACAGGAAAAGGAGAGGGATAAACGTCCCACGCGACAGACAGGCCAGTCAGCCAGATCTGATCATTGCACTTCATCGACACACATTGCAATGTCACATTGTAACCCACAGATGTGTTCAATGATTTTTTTTAAAGGAGGGATTCTGAAGCAGGGTTGAAAGACACTTGGGGCTTTTGTAGCTGTAGCTGTTGATGGGGTTTAGCAGAGAGGCCGGGGCTTCGCGGTGGACAGACTCCTTTGCTTCTCTGGTCTCGGTCAATAAGTGGATGAAGTATTTAGTAAAGTAGCTGCCGCCTAATAAGCACTTAGCCAACATCAGCTTTCATTTCGGTCACAGGTCTTCTTATACAGTCAAGGCTGTGTCACACTCACTGTGTCACCCAGGCGAGCCTTGAATTCATCCTGCTTCCTCCTGGGTTCCAGGATTACAGCATCTTCCACACTTACAAAGCAATGTCACACCAATCTGACATTCCCGCATTGGGATGAGGACACAGACATTTCCTATATGTTCTTAGTAGAACTGGAGTCTGAGAAGCAGCCTTCCAAACACCACCATCAACATTTTCCATAACACTTTCTATGGAGTGTTTGGCACGTAGAAGGAACGGTGAAGATCTAATGGGGTAAGACAGGCACTTGTCTGGTTTCTTTTCCCTACATCATCCAGGAGACTTTGGGAGTTTAAAGCTTCCCAGGAAGGTGTTCCTAGCTTGTTGAAGTTCAGTTGGTCTACTTAATGCTTAATGGTTACACCATTAAATAAGGGGAAGTCTCAGCAGAGACATCAAGAGCCAGACACATGCCAGCAGCTATCCCTAAAGGCCTGCCAGGCCTTCTGAAGATCTCTGCAGTCTGTGAACTGTGGCACATGACAACGCAGAAGAGATTGCTGGCACCATAGAAATGTAACCCTGTGCGAGGGAGCTGCCAACCAGTTTCGCAGTTCATAGCACTAGAATTTTAAGAAGTAGCATTTTGAGTTGAGATAGTGTGGTGCTGATCCATATGGGACGTAGTACAAATTGGTAGAGAAGTACCAAGATGACTAAACAAGAGAGACTGGGTATTTCTCTTGATCACTCTTAGTAAACAGTTTGATGAAATCTACTGTGAGGACTGTTGGCAGTTAACATTGTTACCCTTCAGTCGGGTTATGGTTTGCATTTTATGTGTTTGTGCACAGCCATGTGGGCACATGTGTGCACACACACATGCCTTGTAGTACTCTACGTTCAGTTGTTTTTAGTTTTACAATTAATTTGGACTTTTAGAAGGAGATAAAATCATTTTAGGATTAATTGTTTAGGTCATGTTTCCTCGCATTATTTTACACAAGAAGTTCCTGATGTGTGAGTGGCGGGGCAGCTGTAGAAGATGGCACAAGGGAAGCCTTGCTTCTCCCCGTGTACCTAGAGCCACAGAACTTGGTGGAAATCAGAAGTGAGTCCCATCAGGCAGGCTTACTTGCTTAGCGTTGGTTTCTCATCGTTCACTGGGGTGATAGCAACTGAAATGGTTTTAAGGATTGTATGCTTCCCATCGGACAACTGGATCACAAAACTATCAGCAAGGCTCTCCGAGTCATCATGGACATAGGCCAGCTTCATTCCTGAAAGATGAGAAGGAAAGTCTTGCTTGGGTCGAGCCAGCCGCATCTCACAGATACTCTGTTTTAATATCAGGCTTTGGTGTGCCCAGTGCACAAACCAGTGCATTAAAGTTACTTGAAATTTGCTTTGTGGAATCATTCATAGCCCATTAAATTTCCTTTTCTAAAATAAGGAAACCACATAACCCATGTAATAACAAAGATGTAGTATTTAAACAAATCTGAGAAAGTGAATTACATGTGAAAAATTCAAAATATGATCTCTCTTGACCCAGGCACCAAAATGAATCCTAAGTAGTTCAAAACTTCACTATATAAAACCCCTTACCCATGTTTCTTTCAACCCTACCCATTGATCCTTTGCATAATCAATTGAAAACTTTAATTTGCTATTTTCAAAATGCACCGTAAAGCTCTAGAAATACTGAGATTTATGCAAAATGTTTGCTGACATATGACCACTAATGCCAAGAAATGAAAAATGTTTAAAATAGAACACAGCCATGAAAAATTGCAGTGGAGTACTTCCATAAGGTAAAATCCTGTGGTTGCCGAAAGCATCCCAGGTTCTGTTGAGAATGTAAATGAAGTGATTGTGAGTTACCTACTATGGCAGGGGTTAGCAAATTCTATATGTTTAGGGGCAGGATGTTTGTGAGAATATATTCAAATTGTTTGGCTTTGTTTTTAATATAGCCATAAATGAACCAAAACTAAAGTGCAAGTAAAACCTAACTTTTAAAAATGTCACCAAAATACGCATTCATGCGAACAATTTACTTTTTGTTTAAATTGACTATGTTATTTAAACTTGCCCAATGCATACATGACACTTATTTAATCTGATAACATTAACCAATACTATCATTTTTTTAAAAAAAAAACTGTCCTGGGTCTTTGAATGGCTCAGAAGGTAAAGGTTCTTGTCTTCACACCTGAGTTTGAGCTCCAGAATCCACATGGAGGAAAGAGCAAACCAAATCCCACAGGTTGTCCCTTGACCTCCACACATTAGCTATGACACTAAGGAACCCCACAAGTCCCCCAAAATGCACAGAATAAATAAATGAATCAAAATAGACTTTTAGCTGCCTTTTTTTCTCTGTAGATAAACTCTCCCTATGTAGCTAAGGGTGGCCTTGAAAGCATTGAGCTCTTGATTCCCCTGCCTCAGGCTCTTTAGATGCTAGAATTACAGACAGGCATCATCTAACCCAATTGAGAAAACAGAAAAGAATGAATGAATGAATGAATGAATGAATGAATGAATGAATGATAACCAAAAATCATACTTCCCAGGGGTAGATTTTAAGCTGTTATTCCCTTTCCTTATGTTTGTAACACTATTGTCTGCAGCACATGGGAACATGGGAACTGATTTGGTCTTATCAGCCGTGAAGTCCTGGAATTTATTTCTCTGCAATTCACAGAAACTGAGACTGTGACTTGGTTTTTAAGGCTCAGATATGAGATGGCATCTACAACTATTACAAAATAACCTTTGGGACAAAGAGACTCCATTCTAATTAGAGACACAGACACTGGAAAGACAGTAGGGGAAAGAGAAAAGCTCCAGGACAAAGTCTGGAGAATAGCTGGCTTCCTCTGTTCTGAAGTTCCTAGGTGCCATATTCTGAAGGCGCCATCTTGGCCAGCCCAAGGTGAGGGAAGACCTTCCAAGTTGGGGAAACGAAACACACAGAGAAGAAAGGTCTCTGAGATCAGGCATTAATTCTAGAACCACATACTTGCTCAAATTTTTGAAAGTATTTTTATACATGGAAATTGGGATAAGGTCGTTTAAAAAGTAATTAAAAAACAATTTAGGCTGTTCCAATGTGTCATTTCCCTAAAGAACACACTCTCTCCACAGAGACTAATGAGTGGTTATTATACGTGGATCTATATTTGTTTCAACTGTTGAAATTTTGGCAGACTAGCCTCTTGAAATTTAGTTCCATGATCTCAATAGTTTGAAAAAGAAATTTTAAATTATGTTAAAATTCTGTGTTAAAGTACCAATAATCACAAAGAAAATTGTTCATGGTAATTGTTCACAGTATTCTAAAAGTCAAAGAAAACATCTCACTGCATCTTCAACTGTCCACAGTGTCTGGCTGAGGTTGTACACTCCTTGTTAATCAAGAACCGACAGCTCAGTCTGAGGGAATTAACAAATGAAGAACATACTCTTTCTTCCCCCTATTTCTATGATTTGTTAGTATCTTTGGGGGAGTAAAATGGTTTTCCAATTTATGTTTTAATTAACAAAAATTTGTAAGCATAAAATTTTGATATGTGCAACTTGTGGCATGCTTACATCACACTAATGTGCATCACCTTGTTAGTGTGTACATGTGTGCATGTGTGCATGTATGAACTATTAGCAATGCCCAGCTACCCTACATGTCACTAACCATGGTCAGCACAGTGCACAAACAGATTCCTGAAACTCTGTCTTGTTGCACTGAAATTATGTACCTTTTGATCAACAGCTCATGTCTTCCCTCACCCCAAGCCTCTGGTACCCACCAAACAAATTTCTGCTTCTATGATTGCAACTTCAATGTCTACACATTGGGCAGGCTAAGTCATGGCCTACCAGCGTTGAGAAGGTCCATGGAGAAGTTGTGAATTTCCTGTTTGATCTGAGGAGACTCTTTGCTGATGGCCACATTGATGAGCAGGCCATGCTGGGGCTTGCGAAGGATGCTGAAGAGCAAGGGGTCTTTGGGAACATCCCTGTCAGCAGCAATGATGAAGAAAGAATCCAGCTCTGTCATCTGACCCTCACACACCTGAGCAGGAGCAAAACAGCAGAGTCAGCAGTGTGAAACAGACCTTTTCTCTATTTCTTTTCAAAAGCTGCTAAGAACAAAAATCCACCCCACTTATATGACGATGTCCTACTTCAAATTTTCCATGACATTTTCAGATACCGGGTTCTAGAAAACAAAATTTCCAGTTAACAGAAATGTAAAAAGAATCTATTCATCTTCCTAAGATCTTTTCTAAAGATTCTAAGTGCTCTTTCATTGCACGCATGACATAGGGTGCGTGATTAAAATATCTGTGTGGGGCCAGTGAGATAGCTCGGTAGGTAAAAGTACTTGCCACACAAGCCTTGGCGATGGGGGTTCAAGTCCTGAAACTTGCATAAAAGTGGCGAGAAATAAGTGCACAAAGTAGCTCTCCATGCTTAACATTTAGGCTGTGGCATGCACGCCCCCAAATCATCCACAGGTATATTTATTCACAAACACATACATACAAAAAATTGTAGAACATTAGATCATTTCAGTTGTTAACAATTCAAAGGTTGGTGCTGGTGGAAGCCAGCAAAAGTACGCTTGATCTGTGAAAGGCAGGAAAGCTCACTGTACAAGAGAACCTGGAGTCTACCTCAGACACTAGTTGGTTATTGAACTCAGAAGTCCTCGTTTCTACAATTCTAGTTGTCTATCTGCTTGTAGTAGTAAAAACCTACTGCATACAACAGAGAAAATTTGGGGTTTCTTTTTTAAAATATTTATTACTTTTTAAAATTTCATTTTGATCATATTCATCCTTCACTATCCTTTCCTATTCCCCCTAATGCCCAATCTCCTTCCCAACTTTATGTCCTTTTATTACTGGTATTAATAACCTTCCGAATCCAACATTTGGTGTTTTAAATTTTTATTATCATAGTAGATACTTTTTAACTCAGGTGCTGGGAGATGGCTCAGCCGGTACAAGTTCAATTTGTGAAACTTTGAAGGAGCTGAATTTAGCTCCCAATAAAAAGTCAGCACCCAATAAAAAGCTGGGTGTGGCTGTGAGAGAACCTTCAGCCTCGGCACTAATGGGAGGCTGAGAAAGCAAGATCTCTGGGGTCACTGGCTGCTAGCCTAGCTCCAGGCTCATTGGAAGACCTCATCTCATGGGAACAAGGCATAGTGTGATAGAGCAGGACACCTAGCACCCTCCTTCTCCTGTGCGCGCACACTCACAGACACACACACCACCACCACCACCACTGCCATAGTAGAGTGCTTCTTGCCTCAAGAGGGCGTTAGTCATTTAGGACTTGGCCATCTTAGCTGTCTTGGGATTTTTGTTTGTTTGTTTCCTTTCTCAGAGGATAGGACATGGAATTTTTTGGTTTTGTTCTGAAATACAGGAAGATGTAAGTACTAAAAAGTACATAAATTCTACACACGCTTCCTGGGGATCTGCCAGGCCACTTGCTGCATTCTGTAGCATGTGTAGATGTTCCCAAGAATCCACCAGGAAGGGCTGGGAAGGCTTGCCTGACAGTGGCGTAGTCAAGGACTATTAAGAGCTGCTGAACTTCAAGAATCAAGAACCAACAGATTCAACGCAATGCCCATCAAAACCCCAGCAAAATTCTTCAAAGACCTCGAAAGAATGGTACTCAACTTCATATGGAAAAGCAAAAAACCTAGGATAGCTAAAACAATCCTGGGCAATAAAAGAACTTCTGGAGGCATCAGAATCCCTGACTTCAAACTCTACTACAG
>LOEQ01002391.1:116044-133872 GCA_001685075.1 Bramus lutescens | reverse complement strand
ATAGATAGATAGATAGATAGATAGATAGATAGATAGATAGACTGATAGATACACACAAACATAGATGCATACATAGATACATATATATGGATATATATATATATATACACAGAGATAGATACATAGTGATGGGTAGGTAGAGAGCTAGGAGTTGATCTGGGAGGAGGTGGGGAGGAGAGATAAATATGCTTAAAATATACTATATGAGATTTTGAAAAAATAATTAAAATAGTATTCAATAAAGGAAGCACTATCCTTCAACTTTGTCAGGAATAAAAAAAGAGATCTCAACTGTTCAAAGTGATGACAAGCCTGCTAAAGATGTTGTAAGTATTCAATAAAGAATAACCATTGGCCTTTGAGTCCCTTCCCTGTAAGACTATTGGTGACTACAAAAGGGGGGTACATAAGCCTGGAAACAGCCTGGGGTACAAATATGTCTACATTTGCCATGACCTTAAAATCTGAGTGGGGCTGAATTCAGAAGGAATTGGACTAATATCAATGGTGGAAGAAATTTTTAAGACAACATAGCATTCAGGCTGTGGCATGATCTCTACCAGCTGATTTTACTCAGGTTTACGTGAGAATTAGGAGGAAAATGAAGAGGAAGAAGAGGTGAGATGTGCCGTTTGTCAAAGAGAAGAATGTAATGTAAGCTGTTAAAAAGGGGGGTGTGGGTAAGGGGCTGCAGTTGTTTAAAAGCAGCAGCATACTTTGATGAGGAAGACAGGAAGGGGCTAAGGACGCTGCGTTTCGGGAAGCAACAAGACCTCGTGGATGGGCTGTTCCAGAGCATAAAGCCGCAAGCTCATTTGAAATAGTGAACTATGGGAGCGCCATGCTTGAGCGGGACAGTCTAGGAAGATGTTTTCCAAGACTCTTCCACCCAGACACTCAGGCTGCTTTCCTCATTGCTAGTGGCCAAGTCAGAAGAGCAGCAGGTGGCAATTGACGTTCAAGGTGTCAGCCCACCAATAGGCGACTCCCTGAGGAGACCACAGACCCTGGAATGTCTTTTACTTCTGCTGTGCCTTTACATGCTTGCTGCTGCCATCTTTCTCTGCTATCTGGCATGGTGTGAATGGGTGTGGGGAGATCCCCACTGCCTGTAATGTTGTGTGTTTATGTCATGGAAACATTTCCATATACTGGGCATTCTTGCCTGTGGATTATTATGAGAATGATTCCTTCCTAAGCTGTGCTGTCTAATTGATAATAATGTTAGTTTATATCGAGTTTTGATGATTTAAAAAATATAAACAAGGAATTGTCACACAGCCAGAATATGAGTTTCTATTGCGAACCCATTTATACTGTGGCTTAGGTTAATAATTTCAAACAACAACTGAGTCCCAGTAACCCAGCTTGCTTAAATTCTTTTAACCTTAATGTTGGGAGGCGTGTTCACAGGTTTTGGGGTGCACAACAGCTGAAACAACGCTTTGAAAATAACTTGAAGTTAGACTAAGATGTTTTCATCAAATAGCTTTGAGATGAAAAACCCAAGAAGGATAATCTAAAGTTTTAGGAAGGCACAGAGTTGAGTGAGGAACACTTTAAGGTGAGGGAACAAGAACAAAGCAGCCCAATTATTACTGACACTTTTCTTGTTTAGATTGGTTGATGACCAAAGGTGATGATTCATTCCTTATACCCAAGTCTGCCCTTAATCTCTTGACATAAAAAAATTGTTAATGGGTGGATATGCACCTAAAGATTTAAAGTAGAGCTGACTGATTCTTCTTATTTTTCATATATAGAAGTTTAAGTTTGTGATTCCTATAAGATTCCTTACTGCCTTTCAAGATAAGGAATGAAATAATTGGCCTTTTCTTTGTAACTGCAAAATGCAGCCTGCCAGTAAAAGACCCGGCTGAGATGACTATCTTGCTTCCTACATGGTTAATCTATAACAAATGTATGTGGATTCTTGGGACAATTTGCTTTTCGCCTGTAATGTGTAAAGTGTTTAATCATGTAAGGGAGGTGAAAAGCATGTTGTTACTTATATTCACTATAGTCATTCACTTGAAAAATAGAATGTAACCACATTGTGATTCCTACATTATCTGAAAAACTTTGTCGGGTATATAAGCTTTAGAAAAAAAAGTATACAGCAGGAAGAATACAGAAGAATAGAGAATAAAGAAGGAAAACACCAAGAGAGAGTGGGAATGTCATTTTTCCCCAACCCCCTCAGATAAAAACGTCATAGTATGAGCGGGCTGTGGATTCCGTTTGAACCCTGTGCTGCTGGACCCTGGCCTCCCAAGCAGCGATACATCATGTTCCAGGACAGCCAGACATCTTACTTCTTAAGATGGCAGCGACCCTTGGCTTTGTCTATATGGTGCTGGATTTACCGGCACACATAATTCATGAGTTAAGAGATCACGGAGGTATGCACCCAGATTTTGAAACCTGCGAGGCATGTTTCCCAATGTGTGGCAGGATTTGGGAATCAGTGGAGCCTGACGAGATGGAAACTAGCTGGAGAAATAGATGTCAAAGGTGGGCCTCTGAAGGTGGTAGCCCAGCCCCTAATTTCAGTCTTGTTCTTCACTTCTTGGGCTGTCACTGTGTGAAGGGACTCTGCCGCACGTCTCTGCCTCAACTGAGATTCTCCGTCATGCTACATGACTGTGTGTGGCTGAAAACTCTCAGAAATCAATGCACAAAATGTTGTCCTTCCCATCCATTTCCTCTGTCAGGTATTTTTTTCATAGTGACACAAAAGTAAGTACTACAGTGTCCCTCAGCTAGCCTTTCCAAAGCCTCTTGCTTCTTCCATTCCTCCAAGGAGTTTTCAGTCTAAAGAAACCTATGGTGTTTTAACACGAAACTGTGACAGTGCGTTACTAACTCAAACCAGAGGAAATGCATGATGCTGCTTCTGAGCAAATGCTGCTAACTTAGACTTAAGTCGATGACTCAGGATTTCTGTCGCTGTGATGAAAGACTGTGACCAAAAGCAGCTTGAGGAAGAAAAGATTTATTTCTAATACACGCCCATAAACAGTCCATTATTAAAAGCTGTGAGGACAGGAACTCAAACAGGGCAGGAATCTGGAGGCAGGAGCTGGTGCAGAGGCCACGGAGGGGTGCTGCTTACTGCCTTGCTCCCCATGGCTTACTCAATCTACCTTCTTATAGAACCCAAAACCATCAGCCCAGGGATGGCACCGCCCACATATGTCTGTAATAAAATGCCTTACAGGCTTGCCTATAGTCCATTCTTATAGAGGCATTTTCTCAACTGAGAATCCCTCTTACCAAATAACTCTAGCTTATATCAAACTGACAAAAAAAAAAAAAACTTGGCAGGAAAGAAGATACACAAAGAAAGACAGTATGAAGTGCCAGTGTGTCACCATCATCCTTCCATGTGGAAGGGTTTTATCTGCACACTTAGATAACAATGCTTCAGCAGCGTGGACCATACCCCACTCTGGCCCATGAGCTCAGTGCTGTGCCTTGTGAATGTCAGACGCTGAGTTACTACTTTCTCTCATTGAACACGTTACATGGCAGGAAGAAATGTCAACTGGGTAATGATATATTGAGATAACATCAGTGGAAACCCGGTCCTCATAAACCTGCACTCTGTTCTGCCACACGCTACGAGCAAATCACACAGAGTGCAAGACATCGACTTACTTCTTAGGATCTTAGAAAGGACACTGGCTGGTGGTCAGGAGACTTTTTAAAGTGATGATGTCATTGGTGGCCTGCTTTGGTATTTCACTATGATTTATAAATCTGTAAGTAAAATGGTCAAATTCTTTAAGTTGACTAAAAAAAGAGACAGGTTTGGGTGAGAGGAATTTGAAGGTGGGCATTTGAACAGTGGAGCAAGTGATGGTGCTCTTTCTTCACATCACACTCAGGCCAGAGGACCTCTGTCCATGACGACCATGCTTCCAAATTGGGTGCCGGCTGCAGGCTGCCTTGTCTTTAGTGGAAACAAGCATTAAGATTGCGATGCTCTGGGAGCCCATGGCAAAGGATGGAGATCAGACTCCTTCGAATGCCTTCCCCACACAAGGTTGTCACTGACCTGTGTGTTTGTACGTCACAGCCCCAGAGAGGACATCTCCCTGAGAGAACCTGTCCACGCGGATTCCAGCCTTTCTCACCACCCCATGCTGAGGTTCTCGGGCAATCAGAAACAATAGTTTCAGGTCGTCGCTGTCTGCATCAGTAGCAAAAATGTAGTCAGGGGTGATAGTCACTTCTCCACCCTCTGAGCAATGCATCATGGGGATGAGGTCAGCCTTCAGAACAGGTGGCTCATCGTTCACAGGGAATACCTAAGCAGGAAAAATAAGAGCACAGCTTTGAGGAAAAGAAGAAGTGACAAACGTCCCAGCTGGTAAAGCACAGCTCACAGTCACGGTAACAGGCATTTTTCACCTTCTGGACACATGGAACAATAGCCGTGAAATTTGGCCAAAGCAGCCAGAGTCTTTTGACTTTCTCAATTGGTGGAGGAATGCTCTGCATGAGAGATCATTTAGGGAGGAATGGGAGTCTGTGGCTATAGCTGGGAACTCAGAGCGCTCACTGTTCTCAGAAGACAAATCAGACATGCAACACAGAGCATCCCTCCCTTAACACACAGCCTTTCATTAATACACACACATTCTGCAAGAATTCGGGGCCCAATAGTTGGATGCATGTACATCCATGGCATCAAAGTTATTTTTATTTCAAACTACCAGGTGATTCAAAGCTTTCTGCCACCTTCAACTTCTGGCTACCCACAAAGTTTCCACAGGTCCACAGGAAACATAACAGCATGTCAAATGGCTTGAGTTACAGGGTTTTGTTTGTTGTTTGGTTGGTTGGCTGGTTGGTTGGTTGATTTAACTTTGTGGCTGTTTGTTAGGCTGTTTGGTTGGTTGGTACCAGCCTGTGAGCCCATGTATCCTTTCAGCCCTTCACAACCTTCTACATACTTAGCCAAAGTGATCTTAGAAAGCATCAGTTTCAATTGCTGGTCTGCAGGTTCCTTCAGTGTCTCCTCTGATCCCCCCCATGATTCTCCTAGGAGTCTCTGGTGTAACCTGCCACGGGGGCCTTCGCCACCCCTCTCTATTTTCACCCAAGCACGCACTCCTTGCCATCTCTCATGGCCTCCGTCTCCTCCTTGAGACTGCCCAGTACATGCTGACTCAGTCTCTTTGTATAACTGATTTCTGCCTCAGATCCCATGTGTGTTTTCCAAGGAAGGTTTCCTGATCACTCAGAATAACTGAGAAGCTTCAGTTATTTACACTTCTGTTAATAAAACATATATATATAGTATATATGTATATTAATCAATTCTCTTTGTGATTATCCAGTTAGTGGCTGTCATCCTCTGTGGTCTGTAACTTCAAGAACAGGAACCTTGTTTATCTTATTCATGATTGTTCAACAAGCATATATTTATGTCCTCACATGTATTACAGAAGGTGCTAACTAAAAGTTTGTTGGATGAATAAATGAATGAATGTAACTTTACATGATTTCTAGGCATTCAAAGGCTAAGGGCTGTAGACAAATACAAGAGAATGATGCTGATGCCTTCCTATAATGGGTACAGGGATGCTTGGGGAAATGCTCTAACTTAGTTATGAAACGTGTAAAAATGTTATTGTCTGCTCTCCCCTTTGCCTATGAAGAAAAATAATTATCTTTGTTCATATCTTCTATGTGAATACGTTAAAGACTTCTCTTTCTTGCTTGACCCTAAGAAATTTTATTAATTTGTTCACATGGATGATAACTGTGAAAAGTCATTGTGAGGGGAAAAATTACAAAGATTGTTCAAAAATTGTTTTGTCTGGCTTTTAAAAATTATGTCCTTTAATTTAAAAAGTAATAAAAAATGAAAAAATAGTTTCTTTGCTAAAATGTGCTGCTTATTGCCAGGCATAATAAAATGGTCATATATAACAGATGGGAGTAGGGTCTTTCCTCAAAAAAAAAAAGGAAAAGTGACTCAGAGAATCTTTCTTTGTATATAAAAGTTTTCCATAAAGAAAACATTATTTCTTGAAGCTGAAATGGTCTCCAGCTTTTCATGGAGCCATCACAGGTGTTTGTGAGGAGTAAGGAGGAAAAAGAGAGACTATAGAACCTGGCAGAGCAGGTGATCAATACCAGGCAGGGAGGAGCAGGGCCACAAAATGAGGAAGAACACCTCACATTACACCCCCAAGTTCATAGCTTGGAACCAGCTGCAGACTCTTCAGGAGCTCAAGCGTGTTAAAGAAAGATAATTCCTTCCCTGTCTGTTTTAGAAAACAATCTATAGATATTAACACTCTATTAATGATCGGCTATAAAATATCTTCCAGACACATAGCATTTTATGTCGCTGAAATCTAGCCCATACTCAAACAGGAAGAGATGGAAGTGAGCAAGACGAGAACACTCAGGACCCTTCAGGGAACGTGATAAACTTCTGTCTTAGCAACTATAAACACTTGCAAACCATCTGCTGATGTTCATGGCCCCAGTCACCCACATCAGAGAAACACCCAAGTTCTCAGAAGTCCCTTGAACATGTGCCAACTTTGTGAGTAGACTTTGTCACAGGAAGGGGGAAAATGACTTCCAGGTTGTGGTATAGACATTCCTAATGGAGCCCCACATACATATCTTTGTCCATAAGGAAAGAGAACCCCAGTGGTTCTGGACAGTCTTCCCAGCTGCTAATAGAGCTCGTGTGTCATAGTTCAAAAATATTAGACATAGTTTATATTACAGAATAAACTATGCTTTAAATTAGGTATCTGTATTCAAGCTTAGAATAATTCTAGCTTCAGATAAACTGGGGTGGGGTAGGGAGATGGAATGAATATGTCTGTTTCGGTAGAGTCTGTCTCTACCACCTGACTAGAGACGCTCACAGACACAACTGGCAACCTTCTGCTTTGCAGTCTGTGTAGCTTAAGTTGTTCTGGGACCCCGAGAAATTCCCAGAATAGAGACTTTACATTCAAATGACTCAGGGAGGAAACTTTCTACCTACCTCAATGTGTAGGACAAATTCTGCTGAGTTTGTGCCATCTGTGACCTCCAAGAATATCTCATCCTGGAAAACCTCAGCTCCGTCATGGCGATACCTACAGGGATGGTACGGAAGCCAATCTTTTAAAAACACATGGGTGTAAACTAAGCTGCATGGCACAAGCACTCCTCCATAGTGATATTTCACTTGTATCTTAATAAATAAGGCTTGCCTGAAGATTAGAGAGTAAAACAGCCCCTGTCAGTTTTACACACCAGGCAGTGGTGACACACACCTTTAATCCCAGTAGCTGCACTACTCTGACATAGAAACCGGTGTATGCCGTTAATCTCAGCCCTAGAGAGGAATATAAGACGGGAGGAGACAGCTCTCAGACACAGTCTCATTCTGAGATTCCTGGAGGCAGGATCGCCATTTCAGACTGACGTAGAGGTAAGAGCCAGTGGCTGGCTGTTTTTCTTTTCTGACCTTCAGGATGAACCCCAATATCTGTCTCTGGGGTTTTAATAATCATGCTACACTCCTCCATCACCTTAGCCATGAGTTTAGTAAATAAGTAATTATTTAAATAAGCAGATAAGAAAAGGAGCAGGGTAACTATAAAAGAAAAGATATGTAATGTAAACTTTACTAAATGTAAACTTGCTCTGCCTGTGAAAACATTGTGTGTGCATTGGTAACTTTCCCCATAATAAAAACAAAACAAACAAACAAAAACAATCCTTTGGAAGCAGGAGAAACAGCTTAAAGTTAAAATCCTGGTCTGTTCTTACACAAGACCTGAGGTCAGCTCCAAACACCCATCTTAGGCAGCTCACAACCACCTATAACTCCAGCTCCAGGGTCTCTGTTGTCTCTGGCCTCCACGGGTGCCTGCATTCACATGAACATATATCTACATATGTGCATGTGTATGTGCATACGCTCATGAAAACACACACACGTAATTAAAAATAATCTTGAGAACAGATTTCAGAAAGCAGTCCTCCAGTGGCCTCTGTAACCATGGGAAGACCTTGGCCTGGTAGCTGTGCAACAACAGAGCCTAGCTAACTGGAGCCAGAGTGACCCCGAGACGAACCAGAACACCCCAGGACACCATAATCCCTGTGCCTCCAGCCCTCCTCCTGTGCTCTGAGCTCTTCCACTCCTCTCTAAAGTCTTGATCTATGAGCTGGGTATGGCCCCTCCACCATATTCCATGCTCCATCTACACATCTCCCCAGGTTTAAAAAGACCTTTTTTGTCATTGCTGTTCTAACCTTGGCCCCTAGCTTCCTCTTCATTCTCAGCCAATTTTTTAAAAAAGAAATTGTTTGATTTTAGGCCTTTTACACACTTTCTATGTGACAGTGATGTTCAGTTAATTCTAAGTAGCTCTTGAATTTAACTGAGCCCTTTTTTTTTTAGTCACACCAATGGTTTGTTCATACTAACAAATGGAATTATACCTCTAGGAATCAAAAACAATAGTTTCAACAAAGCAGTGTAGTATATTGAACCTATATGATATTGTTACATGGCCAAAAAGGACTATATTTTATTCAAGATGGGCCACCACTAGGGTGGTAATGGATTCAGTACCAATAGCAGGGGAGGCTTCTACTCTGTTACTTTCCTGTCTCTCAAACACACTGCCTTCTATGCTCTGTCTTCCAATGCCTCCTACTGTTTCCACCAAAAATAATTATGAGTTGCAGTGTGCTGATATTTCACAATGCTGCTATCCCTAAAACAGCTAAGGGTAACTGGGAATGCACTCATGTAAAGCCAGACAGTGAAGCCAAGCAGACCCTTATGACCCAACTCCTGAAAATACTCGCAAATGCGTCAGCATCTTCGTGCTTAGTTCTGCTTGGGAACAGAATGATGTATTTCGCCAGTCTTGATGACTCAGGTTAAATAACTCAAAAATACTTAGCTGCAGTTCTTTAGAAAGGTGACAATGCATAGAATTCCAGGAAATATTTCTACTTTTTTCTGTCCACCATTCATCCCAGCACTGCCTACGCAAAAGTCTTAACACATAGATAGGAGCTGAGATTTTAAGATCCAAGCTAGATGCTTAACAGAAAAATCTTGTGTGTCACACACACACACACACACACACACACAGGTTTTTTGAGACAGGGTTTCTCTGTGTGATCTAGAACTCACTTTGTAGATCAGACTGGCCTCAAACTCTCAGGCATCCACCTGCCTCTGCCTCACTAGTGCTAGGATTAAAGGCCTGCATCACCACGCCTGGACAAAGCACGAAACTCTACTGGGAATAGATGACTACCAAAAGGGGCCAGAAAAGATTCTGAGTCTGATCTAACTGTGCTGTAAAGGTTTGAGTGACCTCGTATGCAGTTTTCGATCCCTAGTGACCTTCCTGGCTCAAAACTAAACATCTGAGGACAAACACCTCCTACCACACTTCACTAACAAAGGGTGAGGTCTCCATTTGTCAGATTTGGTAAGTGGAAAATTAGTTTGCCTATTTGCCTGACTGTTATTTTTAAGTAGCTTGCAATGTGCTCCAGAGATGTCTCACTTGATTTTGTGAAAAGGTTTTTTACAACTATATTAGTAGAGAAAGGGAAGATCTCCAATGGTAGCTGCTATGAGGATTTCTCCACCCATTGCTCTCAGAGACTTGAGTCCAGAACCACGGCCTTACTTGTTTACCTGCAAACCTGTGCCCAGTAGAATGAAATAAAAGCTTATACTTACAACGTGGGTGGACAAAGCTAGCCATCACCACCCCTTTCCTCCCACTCTCTGTTATTACCAGGCTGGCCTTGAACTCCCAATCCCCCTGGCTCAGCATCCCGAGCACTGGGATTAGAGGTGTAGGCTACCATACTGGGCTGATCAATGATGTTCTACCCCTGTGTTTCCAAGGCTATGAAACTGCCTTTTCTAAGAGCCAACTTCAATTAGCTGCACAGATTATTTTAGTCTCTACTGGGTTTATGATATGTGCAAAATGACAATTCTTGGTAATTAATTTTGTTGCACAAATATTCATAAACTCATTCCCTCTGCAATAGTAAGCCAGAGAGAAAGAAAATGTCTGGAAGAAAATTATTCTTTTCTACTTCTCTAATTTTCAATTGAGCATTAACAATATGAAGTGGCGTATTGTTTGGAAAGGGTTGGACAGGTTTCTTTCTCATCACTGCGCTTCACAGTTGGTCTGGATAGAGAGCTACTGCATAGAAAGGAAAAGAAAACAAAAACCACAAGATTTTCTAACCTAACTTTTAAGGTATGGAGGTCCTTCCATGAAAATGTGCCCCTTGGGTTAAGGGGAAACCCATTCAGCTCTACCCTGCCGTGGAGAGGCATCTCCCGAAGAGAGAGGCAGATGCTGTCCAGTGGGGTGTCCACATCAGAAACCAGGATGTTCTCTGTGCTGACGGTACACTGACCACCCTCGACCACTCTCAGGGTGTTGGTGAATACCTAGAGAGAAGGAAGAACACACAAGACTTTGTACAATAAGATGCTGCTGAACACGAGGTCCTCAGATTTCTAGAAAAATTCCAGCCAGCCTCGCACATCAATTAACCTTTGGAGACTCTTTATAAGGCGGTAAAGTAGAGCTAAATAATCTGTCTGAAAAATATTTTATTTGCATATTTTCAGTTCCAAGTTTTAACACATACAAAGACACAAAGGTAGTAGACCCCCAGTTAGAAAGCACCTACACTTCACGAGTCCCTGGGTAGCAAAGCCAGTAAAAAGGAGGTTGCTGCAATACTAAACTGAGAGAAAAATTCCTACCATCGTCCGACAGCCTTTGCAAAATCCCCATGAAGGAAGGATCCATCTCTTTTTTTAAAACCCTAAAAAGTGATTTTCAACGTGTGGATTGCAGCCCCTTTGGGGGTCAAATAACCTTTTCAGAGGGGTCAGATATCCTGCATATCAGATATTTACATTCTGATTCATAATAGTAGCAAAATTATGGTTATTATTAGAGCAATTTTATGTTTGAGGCTCACCACAACATGAGGAACTATATTAAAGGGTCACAGCATTAGAGAGTTGAGAACCACTGCCCCCCAAATTTTTTAAGACTTGGGAGGTTGATGAGAACACCATTGTGTGTTTTGCAGATAGAATAGGGGCAGGGGAACTGAAGACAAGAAGGTTACAATTCCAGGGGAAATAGATTTGACTTAAATATTAAAAACCACAGGGGCAATTTTAATACAAAACAAAGCAAAAACCCCAGTGTTCACCTGACTAATAATTAAATCATAGGCACAAAGCAAGTTCAACGGAGCATTTTGGTATATTTTATTACCACACTGAGAGTGGGCAAGACATGTTATGTGATTAAACAAGTCTAGAAAACTGCAATCTGCAATATATTCACTACATTTACAAGGTATGCATATGTGGTCCAGGCTCTGAGATTATAGCAGAAAACCCTATAGAGTTTACTGAGCACAACAGCTTCCAAAATTAATATTGCTATGTAGAAGGAAAAGATAGCAGATAGTTTTGGGACTTCAAATTATGGGCTCTGATGGTTCCTCACAGAAGGCCCATGGCAAGCACACTTCCATACAAGGACAACTCTTACATAAAGAATCACCTTTCTCAGTGAGATGAGGCCATAGCCTCATCCCTGCAAATATCCTCCCCTGCTGATCAATGGGACACAGTATGAAGAAAGTCAATCATTCCAGAGCCATCAGAGACACTCATGCACGTCTCCAGGGCAGCTCCCTGGATCATGGAAATAAGACTCTAATTAGAATGTGGCTGCCTTCATTCCTTAGTAAACCACCACCAGCAAAGAAAACCACAAGAATAATCAACTTCCCACTCTGCTGCCCAACCCGACAGTCCTTCCTAAATGCTTCCCTCTAATTTGTAACACCTCCATCTTCACTACAAATGGAAGAAAGAACGGGACCCTTTCCAGAGGGAATATGCACCAAGGGCCATGCACACGAGTCCTATTTCCTCAGTGAAACAAGTTAGTCTCCCAAATAGGGAACTGCATAAAATACACTTTACTACATAAGGTGATTTTCGAAATATTTCTTTTAAAGCAAACTCAACCCTTAAAATCCTGAGGGTTCATGAGTAACACTTAGGAGGCTTCAGGTTTGCATGGTGTCAACATGCCCTAATGATTATCACTCAACTCAATTTCATATCATAAAAGTACCAATTCAACTTCAAATATTCTCAGTTCTTTGAGCTACTGTTTCATTTGTCCTTAGCTCATAAACGAAAGAGAGAAATCAATATCAGCTGTAGCCCAAAGGCCTCCTGGCTATTTCATCTTCCTTCAAGTGAAGATAACTCTTCCGTCTGCTCCACGATTGCTTGCACACAGATCATCCTTCTCCAAGCTCACAGGGGATTTTGTTTTAATTTTTTGCATAAAAGAAGACTTTTCAACAAGTTTTGCAGGGGAAGCTTTGGTTGAGGATCTAAATTTCATACATGGACAAGGGTGGCCTAACAAATCGAATCAGGTTCACTTGATAGCCGTTCGGACTTATATTCACCACCAGCACTAGGCCAGGTCTTCAGCGAGGAAGGGGGCCCAGAAGGAGTTGGTGCAGATGCCTTCTGGTTGAAGAGCTGTCAACACTTCTTCAGCCACAGATTGCAAGCTCGCTAGCTTGAGAGACTGGGCCGCTGACATAAGTGAGCGGGGAGTGTTGGTGGGGACTCTGAAAATGGACAGCTCATTCTGCCTGGCAGCCACGCTGTCTGTGGGCTCAGTGCTAGTAGGGCTCTATATTTTCAAGAGAAACCCCAAGTCAGCCTTTCTAGGAAGTCTTCTGGCCCTTAAAGTTTGCAACATTACAATTTAAAAGAGTAAAATAATATCATAAAATTGATAATTAATAAAAATACTTAGAGCCATCAAGCCATCTCTGCGTGTTGAGTAAGTACCTTCCCTTGGACCTTCCAGTAAGAAATCTGTTCGCTGACCCAAGGCAGGTGCAGCCGTCGTGAGTCACCAGAAAAGAAAACATCAGGACTGGCCGTATTCAGGTAGTTAGATGCCTGGGGAAGTCACCAAGCTGGGAGGCTCTAGGGCCTTTTGGTCTATAACAAATGGGAGATAATATTCCTTTGCCTTTCCATTTTTAAGGGTAAAAAATGATCCCAATAATAGTCACACTAATCAACTATGGTAATCTGGCGGGAAGGGTGACCCGGAAAAAAATCTCTCAAAGCAAACCAGCCTCAGAGAGAAGACATAGCAGGCAGCAACGCCTTTGTAGTTTGGTTTGAAAGAAACACTCAGGCCCCTTCAGACTTCCACAAACATTGAGCAGTGGCATGAGGTAAAACGAAAGGGTCCATCCTAATTCATTTTGGAAAATAAAAAAGCTTCTTTGGATCACACAGCAGCATAGCTGGCCTGTGGTGAGAGCAAATAGGTTCTTCTAGTTGCTAAGAGACCCATCATTTAATCTCCTTCCCCAATCAACAAGGGGCACTCAGCAGAATGAAAGAGATGTTGATAAGACTTTGAAAACAATGCCAAACTCAACATAGAAAAATTCTCACCTCTCAGATAGGAAGTCCCATTGGAAGTAGAGTCTCACACCCACCCCCACCCCTCCTCGTTTTCTATACTGCAGCAGGGAAATTAAAACATTACTCTTGTTTCTCTCCTTCCTTTGGGCCCTCCATGTCAAACATGGCATACCTCAGGAACCTGATTGTCCACTGGAAGAATCGTGATGTTGAAGCAGATTCCGTGCAGGGTGCCTCCACGCTGGTTCCTGACAGACACTGTGAACTGCACATGTCGAGGGGTGGGACCTATATCTTGCATGGGTGGCATGTAGGCCACTTTCATATGGTTAACAGCATGCTGGGAAGCAAATGGAGACAGACATAGGCATTGGTTGGCAGAGATCGGAGTCCTTTAGTAACCTATGTCTGTGATAATTGATAAGGAGCACAGTAAGTGTCAGCATGAATGGAAAGATTCCCAAGATTCTCCTTTGTAAACCACATTGCTGACACATGAGAGAAAACTAATGAAGGCAGGCAGTATGTCAAATGATGGAGTCCAACCAACTCTGCAAAAGGCAGACAGACTTTCCTGTCCATTCCTCCACGCAGTCACTGTTCTAACACAAGCTGTGTAAGCCTGCAAGGCCTCTGCTTCCTTATTAGTAAAGTTATCAAAACAATAGACTTAGCACATTTACAGCTTCTAACTATTAAAAAATCAGACATAATTAGCCCCAAACCACTGATGTCTGATACCAGACCCTCCCTGGGGTCTTCAGAGGAGAGTTGACCAGAGTCAGCAGAGGGGTAGGAAGGATTTAGGAGAGTGGCAAGTATTATAGGATAAGCTGCAACCCCGTAAAATTACATACTGAAGTTCCTTAAAACCTTAGAATGTGAATTCGTCTAGAAATCAAGCCATTACAGAAGTTCGTAGTAGAAATACTTGAGTAGCATAAGTCCTCAAGCCAATGGAACTGGTCTCCTTGTAACAGGAAGGGACAGATGGGGGCAGACATGATTGACAGAAAGCAAAGCTGAAGACGATGCATCTTCAAGCCAAGGAATACCAAAGACTGCTAAACAAAGCACTAGACGCTCATGAGCCAGGAGGAAGAGCAGCCTGCAGGCCTCAGAAGGCCACACCTGCCAATGCCACAATCTCAACACTTCTAGCTTCAGGAAGTACAGGAAAACAGGGCTCTTTTTTGAACTACAAAATGTGTGGTGGTTTCTTACAGTAGCAAGACAGTAGAATGAGTGACCTACAGCTGGTAGAATAAACAGGCATGGGTCTGAAACCAGTGCCTGGCCACTGCCAAAATGATGCCAAAGGTGGTGTGGATTTATAACAAAGTTTGCCATTACATTCAATTTAGCGAAAGCCTTCCAGGCAGATGTCACATGTTTATCAGAAGGGTTCAAGCACAAGACACTGTGGCAGAAGAGTCTGGCTAGCATCTCAGACCCAACACTGGGCAAGCCACACCTTCTCAGAAGATATATTACATATTGTGTTGGCCAAGATTTTTACAAATTCTCATACCTGGGAAAATGACTTCATCCCCAGGGCTGTAGGGTTTTTGGTTAGCTTTGGTATGCTGTCCACCATGAATAACTTCCCGGCATCCAAGTGTCTAAGAGAAATACAGACCACATTAGCTTATTTTCCAGCTAAGAAAAATTAAATCAAATCATCCTTTGTTGGGAGCACAAAGGTCCTTGCACCCACAGAACACCAGGAAAACCAGGAATGTTAAGCATGTAAGATCGTCCTCTCAAAGAAAAGGACATATAACCTGTTTTTCCATCCACAAGGCTGGAACTCGAGGCCTAGTGATCTGTGTTATCTGAAGGGCCAGGCCATAACAAGTTCATACAACCAGGACCAGACATGGATAACAGTCCAAATGATCTCTGTGCTGTTTACGTGACCAGGACCATCCCTAAACCCTTTAGCTGATGTAGGTAGCCTATCTCCAGACTTCATCTTCTTGGAAGAGACAATGTGAGTTCTGATGTAATTATGCATCTTTGTGCACCAGGGATTGTATTACACCAGGAAACTTTCCCCCAAATTGTACTGTGCTTAAATATCCTGGCAGTAAACCACTCGGCAGACTCTCCAGAAGTTTCATCTAGACTGACTAAGTCATTCTCACCTCTTCATGGTTCATTTTCCTGCCTTCCATGACACTTACAGGGACCACTACACCACAACCAGCTTTTTAAAAACACCTAATTGTGGGGCAAAAGCAGATGCTCTATCTTTTTAGTCTGTGTATGTTGGGGGCTTGTAACCTGAAGTCCAGCATCTCTTATGCCACCCTCATCATGACTAAAAAAAGTTTGGTGGGTTGGTTTTTTTGCTGTGCAATGATGAAAATGAATCATTTGTCTCATCCCAAGGGTTTTCTCACTGTCATGAGGAAACCTAAGGGATAGCCTAAGGGATAGTTATGCTACTGTTTTGAATTGATGTTATAAAATATGAATACCAAGTAATCTGTCATATCTAAAAGTAATACTTTGCAGACTTCAATAAGCATCATTAAAAAAACAAATAAGAGTTTGCCTTAGAGCAATGGGATTTCAAATGTTTCATTTAAGTCTCACTGTGCTGAAAAGTACAAGCTGCATGACAGTCACTAGCTGTCACTCAGTGAAGGTAAGGACAAATTTGTGATAAAAGAGAATTGGATGTAAGTTCAAGTCTGACTAATGGAGAACAGAGTCACACTGCCACTCTCAGAACCAGTGCAACAGACAGTAGCTTCACAAAGGCACCTGTGGCTGAAGAAGAAACACGGAGGACTTGTTACTGTGTAGATGAGCTCCCCATCTTGTGATTCTGTATCTAGGAAATATAGGTGCTTTTTAGTGATGTAGGCCACCTCCGTTTCCTTGACAACCAAATGCCGGGAAATGCCAGGAGCTTCTTTTGGAAGCTGGTCAGCTACTGGAGAGATATGGATTGTCACCATCTAGAAAGAAAATGCACTGCTCTTTTAAATTGAAACACAAGAAAACACCAAAGAGAATGCCCCAGGATTACCTAGAAACAGCTAATGGCTCCAAACTGCCAATCTACTTCTGTCAAACAACTTAGAAACTACTAAGGATTTGCTCATCTGATTTTATGTTTTAAAAATATAATCATAGAGCCAGATGTAATGGCACATGCCTTTAATCCCAACACTCCAGAGGCAGAGGTGGAGGGTCTCTGTGAGCTCAAAGCTAGTATGGTCTACATAGCAAGTTCTAGGACAGCCAAGAATATATAGAGAGAGTATCTCATACACACACACACACACACATCATATATACACATATATGATGTGTGTGTGCGTGTGTGTGTGTGTGTGTGTATTCACAACTCTTGCTAATCCACTGGGAGTCTTAGGAAATGGGAATACAGAACACCAAGTCCAGTCCCAACTTTATTTTTCTACCTCCTCTCTAGTAATAACCCATGTGTCTTTGCTCCCTCGCCCCATCATTAATCCTGGACACCTTCCTGTCTGTCATTCTTGCTTTCTCCTTTCCTTTCTCATCCCCATCCGACCCATTGCCAAGTTTCTACTTACAGATTTTCTGTATCATTCTTGTAATTTCTTACTTATGTGGTTGCAACAACCCTAATGCCACTTTCTATTCTAGACTTTTTGTTAACTTACACTAACTTTAAAAACCATGAGTCAAATTAGTTAGTTCACTTCCTCCCAAACCTTAAAACAACCACCCAGGAAGTATGATTATTCAAGCTCCTTAGCATGACCTTCCAGAACTTTCACAGTTCACACATACTGCACTTTTCAACTTTATTTTTTACTGCATTTCAACATAAATGCAACACTAGAGACACGTGGTGGAGTTCTGCCATGCCTGCGGTGATGACACCTATGTGACAGAATGTTCCTATGGTGGAAGTCGGCGTCAGGTGAGGGGCGAGAGCTCCCCCAAATGATGCCCCCAATGGGTTCTTGGAAGTCGGCAGACTAATGATGCCTGACTCGCCTTCTTCTCCTCGATCAACGTGTTCCTAGCCATGCTCTACTTGGTTTGTCTTTCTTTTCCTTTCTTCCTTATCTGTTATGGCTAAGGCAGGATCCTTGTGCCAGAGACTTCGTGCTTCTACTCAGAAGGATGGCTTTTATGGATCATTCAGTTCAGAGATACCCATGCCTGCACCCCCACCTGTGATTCAGGCCATTAATCAGACAATGTTAGAGCACCCACGATCATTAGGGGAGTATGTGGATGCAGTAGAACAGAAGGAATTGTTAGGGGAAGTTCAGAGTTCACTCCC
>LOEQ01002391.1:102293-115847 GCA_001685075.1 Bramus lutescens | reverse complement strand
AAAAGTTATTATGGGACATTGACGGCCTTGAACAATAAAAACATTCGCTGCAAATTTATGGTGTGGGGAAAGTTTTTTAGTTACAAATTGCTGTGTCCTTTCAAGTATAAACATAGCCTAAACTTTGTATTGGGTTATGTTTAGTTTTGGAGGAAGTGTGCCAACTTTCATGATTAATGAGTATTCAGTTTCTGTTCTGTGAAAAATAAATACTATGCTTTGCCTGTAGTAAAGAACAACAAATTCAAATCGCTCTTGTGTGTGTGTGTCTGTCTGTCTGTCTGTCTGTCATTCGTTGAATCCTGAGCTCTCCTGTCCTTCGTCCTTGTTCTCCCTCGGTTCGTGGTTCTCATGAGGACCAGTCCACAGCAGAGTTCCTTCCCCTCCCTCAGATTCGGATCATATTGTTTCTTCACTCTGATGCTTTTTTCTTGCTGCCTCTAGAAATCCGATTATTTTCATTCTTACAGGATCATCTAGATTCCCCTTCCAGTTCCTCAGTTGAAACTGTTTCTGAACTTGGCTTCTTCCTTGCAGTTCTACTGGGTGACTCATCTTGGAAGTTCACAGTGCATCAGTACTAAGATGATTAGGGCAGAAGGGTTCTGCCCCCATGAGTGGATTGGGTCCCTATAAACCCACATGAATGGGAAAGGTTGTCCTTCCATCATGTTCTGCCTTGTGAGGGCCTAGAGTTTGTCTTTTTATGAGTACAAGACAACAAGGTTGGGAACAAAGAATAACCCTCACCAGAAAGAGAACCTTCTGCTACCTTGACCCTGGAATTTCCAGTCTTCCAACAGTAAGAAATGTTTCTGTAGTCTATTAATTATTCTGTTATTTTATTAGAATGATTAAAAAACTAAAACCAGTTATCAAAATAAAAGAATATAAAGATAATCATACTTCTAGTCCCCTAAATCTGTGTCATGTTTTTTTCCCAGTTACAGTATTTTTCTAATCTGCAAAGTTCAGAAATTCTCTATGGGCTCTCACAGCAATGGTGTGGATCAGCGAGTCTCTCCTTAATTGAAAAACTGGATTTAATAAGGAAACAATAGTTATTGTGCCTTCAAAGAGACCATTTTCCATGCTAATTTATTCTCCAATGTGTTCTTTATGAAAGAAGAATGGGAGAGCATGCTTTTTATCCCCTGTAGTAATTCTTGGTGGGCGCATTTTTCAACATGCTTTATGATTGCCTAAGTTGATATGTCTTTACATATTTATGCATGCTCAAACAATTAGTGTGTGTGTCTGTGGGCAAGAGAAATTCCATTTTAGCAAACTCCACAGAGAAATAAAAGCATTCTCATTGTGCTGGAATCTGCTCATAACAAAGATATTATTAAGAGCCATTCCCAGGCAGAGTGGCAACCCATTTTCAAACCAGTCATCAGACTCCAGACTCCAGCTTCCCTCAAGTCCTCTGATGTCCCTGTGGCTGCAAGCACACACGACCAACAAGGAATCAGAATAACAAGTAGAAGGTTGGAATGCAAGATTACTGGACTCTGACCCTCGGATTCAGGCCCTGTAGCAACACGTTGCCTAGCAGCATCTAACTTTCTTGTGGCCTGGGTTATTGCTCCTTCATGTGCCCTGAGCTCTGAGGCTAGCCTGCTCTTTATTTTTCACTTTGATTTCTCAGTACCAAGAATTACTTCCATTGTTAGAGCTGGCCGCTATTAACTACAGCAGTTTTGCGTGAACTTTTAGGAAAATACACTAAACGTTTGTTGAACAAGATGGCTTCTCAACGCTGATGGCCGAGACAAATGGAGATGCTGGGGAAAGAGGTGACAATCTGAGTTAGAGAAAGTCATCACTTGGTATCTGCAGGATACAGGCTGCAGGAGTTCCACTGCCTTCTGTGGAACTGTGGATATATTCTAGTCTCTTAAATAAAAGGCTGGTGTATTTGCATAGTGCCTACATGTATCCCTTTGTATAGTTCAAATTATATTCACATTACTTGCAATATTTCAGATAATGTAAATAGTAGTGGCCCACATGGCTTAGGGAAAAACAAGTAAAACAGTATGTGAGGAACAAAGGCAACTTAAAAAATACTATCTTTCACCAGATTGTTGAATCATTGGATGGGAAACCTATAGACAGACAGAGGGGGCAGCTAAGCTTAAGACCCAAACAAACAAACAAACAAACAAAACGCTACATAAAGACAGGGCAATTTGCTAGCTTTCTTACTCTCTCTTCCCTAGTCCATAAATATAAGAACACAAAAGCAGGGAAATGTGTTATTGTGGCTTTCTTCAAAACAAACAAACAAAAATATACTGGAGCTGGATAGATAGCTCACTGGTTAACAGCTCTTGTAGAGGACCTAGGCTCTGTTCCCAGCATCTACATGGCAGCTCACAGCTGTATGTATCTCCAGATCTAGGACATCTGATGCCCTCTTCTGTCTGGTCTCCACAAGTACCCAAACATATGTACACATATTTGTGTGTGTATCACAAATTTATTTGTATCACACACAAATAAATAAAATAAATCCTAATAAATGAACCCATCTATTATATGGGATAAATTTGTAACCAGATATTTAGAATTTAGACTGATTTACTTGCCCAGACTTAGAAATAATTAAGAGTTTTGATTAACTTTGCCTGTATTATAATATGTATTTTTCTTCTTGTGTATGAAGAACATGATTTCTAAAAAGCTTAATAAGAAAAAAAGAAAGAATCTCTGAAATTTCAATGTCCGAAAAGACATAGAGCCTTCCAAACATGGTACTATGTTCTAGCAACAGCTTGAGCAGATGCATACAACCCTTAGACATATATCCTGCTGACAGTTCCCATTCTGAGCTAGCACAATCACCTGCAAAGGCTCAGCCCAGGATGACAGGTGAACTACATCAATGAAATGAGGGTGATCACTTTCAAAGTGATCGTAAAAAAGCACATGAATTAAGAGTTCTTTCTACACTTCCTTGCCCATCCTATTCTGAAGACATTGCTGAGTTCTTCAGGTTTCAAGCCCTGTGGTATCATTCTTTCAGATCTCCCATTCAGTATGCCCATGTCAGCAAACATGTACAACTTGGTCTTTTGCACACTGGCTACTATCAGTGGCTTTGGCATTCTAGGAATACATTACAAGAGGACACCCACTTTCTGTATTCTTTCTTGAACAGACTCGCGATTTGCTTGCATCCATGTTAATGTTACCTTTGAAGGTAGCAGGTATAATAGCATACAAAATTCATAATCACTTCACTTCAGTTGCTCCTTTTGACTCCCCAGACTTTTGCAGTTGCCCATATGCTACACTGATCCTATCTTCTGTGATTTCTATGTGATAATGTTCGCTTCATCTTATTTCTGCTTACTGTGGACTTAAATTATCTCCTCTAACACTAGTCAGATCTGAGATCTTACAAACAACAAATAAAATCCACTGATATTTTGAGTATTTACCAGGTGTCTGAAACCTCAGTGTTTTCCAGGTAATATGTCACAATTCCCCCAATAAATCTGTTAGGAAGTGTCTATCACTTGCTTGAAAGAGAAGCAAAGAGGAATGGAGGTTGATTAGCAAGTGTTGAAAACAGGAGACAATTCAGAAGTCTCCCCCTTGACTCTGCAATTTAAACACTATCTTTAAAAACTGTCTTCTTGGGTGTTGAGAAGTGAGCAGATCTGTGAGGTTGTCTATGCATGTACTAGCTAAGTAACCTTAGAAACAGTATCCATGCAGACACTTGCAAAGTACTTTAGAAAAGTGTGGGCATGGGACTAGAGAGATGGCTCAGCGGTTAAGAACACTGTCTGTTCTACCAGAGGTCCTGAGTTCAATTCCCAGCAACCACATGGTGGCTCACAACCATCTCTAATAAGATCTGTTGCCAACTTCTAGCCTGCAGGGATGCAGGCAGAATATTGTATACATAATAAATAAATAAATCTTAAAAAAAAAGAAAGAAAGAAAAGTGTGGGCATAATACTGGGAGGAGGAGGCATACTTATTTTTGCCCAATCCATTGCTTCTCAGACTTTGAATCTCAAAACCTGACTTTATATATTTTTAATAAGACCTCTTAGAGATAATACCGGCACATACAACTTTGGGAAGATGCTCTGAAACAGTCTCTCACCTGTGGCCCTGAGAGATTCGGAGGTTCATGGCTATCCCACAGGACAAATTCAAAAGAATCTCCAAAGATTTCTCCACCAAAGTGACGATAGTAAATGATTCCACTGAACAGGTCTCTTTGAAGGAAGCCAGGGACAGGATACCCTAATGGGGCCACAAAATACCACACAATTTTAGGTGTTGGGGCCCAGTGAAACTGAACTTACCTCCCAACATCCTCTCTGCTAGTGTGTTGTATATATGTTGTATCTAGACAAGGACTTGCATTAAATACTTTTAACAAAATGTAGAGCAATGGATTAAAATTGCCCTATCTCGATGTGGAGATTAACAATGGAAAAAAATTCCAAGGAATAGCTTTTATTTCAAATACACTTAAAAGGCCTCCTTATTTGATCCACACTGTCAAATTCCTGACACTGAAATGGAAGCAAATATATTAACGAAACTAATTGAGTAACCACCTGGAATAAACCAGATCTCTGCCATCACATTATTTATTCTATTGCCTTTCTTGGCTGACTTAACTTCTAATAGTGTGATGTTATCTTGAGACTTAGCACCAGAACATTCTAGATGTACAAACTTAGGTAGTAGGTTGACTTAATGTGAGTGTTAAATTTCTACTGCATAAGATAGGAAAATATTCTGCTTCATAAATGTGGTGTCTAATCTTACACAAATTTGACCACAATGCCAAGTTCTTTAAGAAAGATTCGATTGCATTCAAACTATGTTACTTCTCTAGAACTTACCTACCAGTCCTGGCCCTGGCTTCTTCATGACCTCCCCAGCCTGTGGAAACCTTGTGATATTAAAGAAGATGTAGTCATCACTGGAGTCCACGTCTGAAGCTCTCAGCATGGACCCTTGGATCAAGATGGTCTGCCCCTCTTCTAATTCTATAACAACATTGGTTATGAGGAATGGGGGACTGTCATCTTTAGGCAAGATGTTGATAGGAAACTTGTGATGGCTGCTGTGCTGGCCATCAAATATCCTGAAAGCCACGAAGTCTTTGGTAGAGTCACTGTCATCATGATGATAGCGGACGACTCCAGCCTGAAGGTCGGCCACAGTGAAGAGAAATCCTTTCCCCTCTGAGGAAGAGAGCAGATGTGGTACTTAGTGATCAAGGGAGGGAGCAGAGGCAATGGTTGAGGGAGGATCACTACAGGACAGTAGGCTGTGGGAAGCGGTGGCAAGACAGATGCCCCAAACCCACCATGGAGGTATGCCCCTTAAACCATCGTAAACTAGAAATGTTCTAAGTCAAACACATGTAGAGTAGTCTCTAGGACATCCTCAAAATGTAAAAACAAAACCAAAAACATAGTCAAAAAAGTTAAGGGCAGCCTGTAGACTGTGCAGTTTAGGAGCAGAAGTCAAGGGCAGTCTGTAGACTGTGCAGTTTAGGGAGCAGAAGTCAAGGGCAGTCTGTAGACTGTGCAGCTTAGGGAGCAGAAGTCAAGGGCAGTCTGCAGATTGTGCAGCTTAGTGAGCGGAAGTCTCTGATCCCAGAGCCCACTGTGTCGTGGCTTACTATCTCAGTGTCTACTTCTGCAGTATTAATAAACAGCATTTCATTTCCTGCAGAGACTATTACAACAAACACGCAAGTCATTGCCCTGGGCTTCTGGAAAACTTGTATAGGACTGCAAACTTAGATGATTGATTTCTTCTTTGTGCCTTCTATCTTTTCCTGGCTCAAAGCCATGAAGAAATTAACACTGATTATGAAGATGCTGCAATAGCATGGTTTCTGACTGACCCCTGGTCCTGATTGCCATTCCGGTTTCAACTGTCTCCCACTGTCCTGGAATTAGGCATAATTTACTGTAATGTTTTTTTTTTCAATTCTGAATTTCCCAATTACAAACAATGATAAATGAAAACTCTCCCTTTCTTGATCATCAAGCAAACTAAGAGGATAATGATTAAATCCTCTCAGCGAATTATAAGAAATGGACTTCAACTGTGATATGAGCATAGCTTTTAAAGGGGCTATTACTGTCTTATCTACATCTTCATCATTACAGACTCATGCCTTTGACACTGTGGGAACTAATAACAACATAATAGCGTCATTATTACTGAAGCATTTTTAAAAGCTTTTTTTTCTGCTTTACAATATATTTCTCTGTAAAAGAGAAATGAGAGAGAAATATTTTGTCCTCCAACTGGGGACACCTATTGAGCAATTGAGCAAACCTGAAGTCTGAGTAATGACCGAGCAAAAGACATAGTTCGTAATGGATGTGAGCATCCCCCAGAGTTGAGATTCAATATCTCCACATCATCTGACTGTAACGATTTCTGTTTGGAAGACATCCAAGAAGTGATACACATCTGTTAAATATGATGTGCATATGTACGTGCATGCATACGCATGTGTGTGTGTTCACATGGATAAACATCCATATATATATCTGTGAGAGGAGATTCACATGCCAAAGGCCATCCTCAACTCTCATTCCTCGGAGGCCCTATGCTTTTTTTTAATTTTTAAGATTTTTAAAATGCTATGCATACATGTATTTTGCTTGCATATATGTTTATTGACCACATCCATGCCTGGTGCCTGTGGAAGCCCAAAGAGGGAGTCAGAAGCCCCTGGAGCTTAATGATGGCTGTGAGCTGCCAGGTGGATGTTTATAATTATACTCAGGCCTTCTGGAAGAACAGCCAGTGCCTGTAACAAACTGAGCCACCTGTCTAACCGCTTTCATCTTGTTTTTGTAGCTATTGTTTCTAAATGTTTATATCTTTATTTTTATTATGTGAATGTTTTTGCCTGCATAGATGTCTGTTCACCACACGTTTGCCTTGTCCCTGTGAAGGTCAAAACAGAGCAACAGATCCCCTGGAAACAGGAGCTATGGCAGCAGTGAGCCACTGTGTAAACACTGGGAATCAAACCTGGGTTCCCAGGTTGCTATTACCCACTGAGTCATCTTTCTAGCTCCTTCCATTTATTGATTGATTGATTTGTTGGTTGATTGAGGAGGATCTGCCACTGAGACCTGGAACACCTGGATTTGGCTAGGTTGGTTGATTAGGAAGCCCCAGGGATTAAAAGTCTGCACCACCTCACAGGGCTTTTATCAGCTCTGAGGATTGAGCCCAGTTGCTCACACTTGTGCAGGAAGCATGTTACTAACTGAGTTATCTCCCTAGCCCTGTGATGTGATTTGCTTTGGAAGAAAATAGTGCCTGGATTCAATGGTGGGTTGAACAGGTAGATTATTGACCTCTTACTGTAAGCTGTCCATGCTGTAGGCCACCAATGGTGATCAACTGCACAGCACCAATGTCATCGTTGTCAACGATCTGAAACTGTTCCCAAGTGATGGCCCGAGACTGCCCCTCGAGGAGATTCAGACCTACAAGAAAAGACAGAAACATGTCCTCCAACATAGAAGAAGTCGGTAGAGTCTCAGTCACTGTTAATAAGGAAAACACAGATTCTGGATGAAGGCCTGCGTCACTATCAGACATTCTTATCTCTCGGTAGAACTGGGAATTGACAGATAGCTCCCTCTTTGCTCATCCACCTCAAACTCTTCTCAGATACACTGGCTGCATCTTCAGGGAGACACCAAAACAACAGCATAATCCATATATCACTAAAAAGTTGTGACCAGCTCACCCATATCACCTGCTGTAGCTTGGACCAAAAGGCCCATAGCTTACAGGCATGGTCTCCAGGGTGGCGGTAAGGAGTCAGGTGACAGTGCTTTTAGGAGACAGGACCTGGGGGCAGATCTTAAGTCTCTGTGAGTATGCCCGTGAAGGTGACTGGGGAATTCAGCCTCTTTCCCACCCTGTCTTTTTGCTTCCTAGCCGTGAGCAGAGCAGCTTAGCTTCCTCACAAGCTCCTATCAAGATGTGCTAGTTCATCCCAGCCCCAGAGCAATGGGGGCAACTAATCATGGACTGGATTTCTAGATCTGTGCTTACTTGTCCTCTTTATAAGCTATTGTCTTAGATATTTGTCACAGAGACAGAAGACTAATGCCCTCCCCTTTTCAAGATAGGGTCAATACAGAATGTTTGTTTCCTGGGGAAATAGGACTAAAGCAGCTATGACTGTGAGAAAAAAAACACAGAAAGGAAGAAGTGTGAAGAGGAAGGAAAGAGAGGAAGAGAGAAAGGAGGCCTAAAAAGAGGGAGGAAAAAAGCCAGGGAGAGAGGGAGGATGGCGAAAAGAGAAAAACAAGCATATACAAATGAGCTCCATGGTTCGGACATAGGGGTTTGGAAGTGGCATGTGCACACACAGCAAAGCACATGCACGACATCATGGGATCCATCAGAGGAGCATCCAAGAAAACCAAAAACCAACCGACACATCAAAATGCTAACAGTAATAATGTCCATATTATATATAGTGGGGAAATGAAATTATCCTTCTATTTAATATATTCTCTAACTTTTCAATAATACCAGATACCACATTTATTTATTTATTATGTATACAATATTCTGTCTGTGTGTATGTCTGCAGGCCAGAAGAGGACACCAGGCCTCATTACAGATGGTTGTGAGCCACCATGTGGGGTTGCTGGGAATTGAACTCAGGACCTTCGGAAGAGCAGGCAACGCTCTTAACCGCTGAGCCATCTCTCCAGCACCCCAGATACCACATTTATAATAAGCAAAAAATCACTTTCAAAAGGTTTGTAATGTCTCCAGCAACCAGACCCAGACCTGGGCTCCCTAGATGCATGTGAGCATCATCTCCTCACTAAAACACAGTAACCTGCACAAACGTAGCATTGCTACTGAACTTCGGTTTCTCTCATTATCCCTGAACAGCCAGAATTATACGCCTAAGCTCAGAACTGAAATCAGACATGGATATATCCCTCTTAACATGACCTACTGCACTGCGTGAAAGTATGTTGTGAATGTCATTGATGGTATTAGCGAGAAAGAAAAAGCCGTCTGCATTCTGCATTTGCATCTGATCTAAATATATAAATTGCATTCAGTCTACTTGGACTTGAGTAGCAATGTAAAGGCCATTTCTTTCTTTTCTTTTCTTTTTTTAAGCTGCTTAAGCTCTTATTTACTTATTTTGGTTTCCATGCAACTCAACAGAAAATAGGACCTGGGAACGGGTTCCAGGCTGCTCCTGGCTCCCACTCCTCTGCAAACTCTGAGCCAGAGGCCTCTTCTCTCTCAGCTCTGCTCTCAGTCAACATCACAAGCAGCCACTCTTACTCCTTTCAGTTCAAATGGGGACACTTTTATGGTGTCTCTCGCAAAGAAGGAAGGTAGCCGGAGGACTCAAGGATGCTGGATTTCAATTTCTCACCAGCTACTGGGAAAAAGCAGAACAGAGATAACTGCTTGCTCTTCTTGGTCTGTCTGGGTTTCCACTGCCTTGTGGATGAAGTAGAATAAAAGTATTTTTCTTGGCCCATGCACTTCCTCGTGTTTCCCTCAGGACCACACCCGCACCTGTATTCCAGGACACCCGGGGCGCATTCGTGTCTGCTGTTCTGATGGAGATGTGGACTGTGATGGGGGCGCTCCTCTCAAAGAAGAAGTCGTACACCTCCACCTCCAGCTGGAAACAAACAAGTTCACATGAGCTGCACACAGACAAATTCAGGCTTAAAGTCCCGTCTGTTCTGGGCTACATACACACACACACACACACACACACACACACACACACACGGCTGAAATGGATCCAGATTTGGTGTTGCTGTTCTTTATTGTTTTAAATTTAACCTTATTTTTAAAATTAATTTTATAAACAATTGAAAAAAATCATATCATATAAATACCCTTATAGTATACACACAGATACGCATGTCTACACACTGTGTCCTAATCAGATCAGGGTAATTGGCTTATCTATATTCAGCTCTTGTACTTATCATTTCCCAATATAGGGAACATACAAATCCTCTCTACTAACTATTTTGAAACATGCACTTTGGTGTAATTATTTATTATTTTTATTGTGTATGTGTATATAAGAATACGGTATATGTGGAATATGTATACTTCAGGGGTACAAGCCTGGGTGTGCACAGAGACCAGAGAAGGGTGTTTTATGTCCTACTCTGCCTTATTCTCTTGGGACAGGGTGTCTTACTGAACCTGGAACTAGGCTAACAGCCAGCAATCTCCTGTCTCCACCATTTCCATGGCCCTCGGGGACTATAACTCCATTGTGCACTTCTGATTTCTCTGGACAACTGAGAGCTATGGCCACATGAAGACCACCTGGCTTTCAACGTGGCAGCCATGGGCTGGGACCAAACCTGCTGCTCACCAGGATAAAACGCTTTTCTTCAATCTGTCAGGCCGGTGTCTCTTCAGGCAGCCCTGTGACTTGCAAAATCAAGTCTCCTCTGCGACACTGAGTATAATAGCAGGCGCAGGGGTTAATGGAAGCAGGCTTTCAAATACGTATTTGAAATCCATCAGGTTGGATGCCTCGCCTCCCTTCCTTCTTACCTTGTAATGTCTCCTCTCAGGATAACTGCTGTTTGGTGGCTGGTAAGCAACCTGCATGTCACTTAGATCCTTCCAGGTGAACGAAGAGATGGCTCTGGTATGGTCCAGCAGGTGGGTCACATAGCCCTGGGGCGGGGCCTTAGTGATGTTGAACACCAACAAGGGTTTGGGGGTCTCATCTTCCTCACAGTCCAGAACTGAGGTCGTCAGGGGGGTCAGAATGAATTGGTCCACCTCCAGAACAAACATGGCCATGAAAGCAGCCCTGGGGGCCTGGTTAGGAATGCCGACTCTGATATTGACAGGCAACCACACACTCTCTGACTTTTGAAGGAGAGAAAAACAAAAAGGAGAGAATGACATGAATGAAGTTGTAATGTACACAGTTAAGGACATGTGACACAATGAAGCTGCAGCCCATAGGATGGCCCAGCTGTGATCCCCAGCTACATGTAGAATCGCCTGGCGCCCACCAGATTGTTCACTTAATTCTTCCAAGGAGAAAACTAGAAAACTAGCGATGAGAGCTTCCTGGTGACTCCAGTGTGCGCAAAAGATTTGGAATGGAGCACCTGTTTTAGTATCAGAAAAATCTGTGTGTGATTGATTGAGTGAGTGAGTGTGTGTGTGTGTGTGTGTGTGCGTGCGTGTATGTGTGCATGTGCGTGTGTGCATGTGTGTGTGTGTGTGCATGTGTGCCAGCGAACATGCATCACATTCATTCAGGAGCCCACGGAGGACAGAAAAGGGCACCTGACACTGGAGGCACAAGTTGCTGTGAGCCACAACGAGGGTGCAAGGACAGAGAGTGCTCTTCACTGCCGAGCTCTCTGCCTAGCCCTGTGCTTACACCTTCAGTACTTGTTATTTTTATGTTAGAGTAGTTCCACAATTCCTACATTCCGTGTTCCTCTCCCTTATAAATGGAAACTCGAGACTCCTATATATGAGATGAAATCATGAAAGTAAAGCAGCAGGCAGTGTCTGACACAGACACCAGTAACCTCCTCAGGTCGTGTGGTTTCAGAGACGGCAGGGAGAGGGGGAGAAGAAGGGTCTCTGTCTTGATCCCTGGGTACTTGTGCAACTGGAGGGGATTGTCCAGTTGCCTAACAGGACAAGGGAACTGCGAGTGACCACCGAAACTAGAAAGGTGTCCTCCCCAAATGAGATACCTATGTGAGAGATCTTCTACCCTCAGAAAAGAGCACCATGACATTGAGGTCTCAATGTGGGGTATGGGAAGGACGAGCCTGAGCTTTGCTGTCATGAGACTGATGTGACCCACTGCTGAGAGAAGCTGGCTCAGTGATTGACATTAAAAGCGTTTCATACACCAGAACTCTGGATACTGGGCCTGCTGTAAGGAGAGAATGTTCAGACAAGTTTTTCTTCAGTCTGAAAACTGAAAGCCTGACAGATGACATCCTGCATCAGTCTCAACTGGAGCTCATAATAAATTAATAAACAAACAAATAAATAAGAAAAGTAAGAAAGACGCTATATTCAAAATGTATGTGAGTCTGTTGACTCCAGACTCTGGAACACTCTCATTCACTATAGGAAAACAAAAGTATCAAGAAAGAGAGAGACTTATCTGGGGGGAAGGATGCTGAGCTGACTCCCCAGCCAAGCCCCCCAAACCCATGAAGGCTGAGGCAGGGGTAATACCGTGCCCCTTGCCTCAGGCATTGGGAGAGAGTGTTCCTCGTAGAGCCTTACACTGTACAGGCAAGGCATGCAGAGAGCTGCTTCAAGGCCCACCTTAGGAAGTTAGATTGCCAGAAGCAGAATAATGGTGGATAAGCCTCATTTAATGCTTGGGAGTCCAAGATTTCCATTTATAAGTGGGAAGATAGAGAGACTTAAGAGTTAGAAATACTATTTAGATTCTACCTGACCTTGTGTATGTCAGCAAGTGACATTTGAGTGTTCCCATATCACATGGGGCAGAGGCCTGGCTCTGGGGTCATCCTGGATCCTGATCTATGGAGACGATCCTTCAGAAGATAGAAATCTAGTGCCATTAACCTAGAGAAATAAATCATATTCTACTGACTGCAGAAAGTATTGCCAGGGGTAGCTCAGGCTAGGGAGGAATGAACCCTCCTTTCTGGGACAGAGGGAGAGGCTCTGTGATGGAGCTTTCTGGAGAGAAATCAGCAAACTGCCCCAAGAAAACAAAGCAACTTGAAACATCTGGCAAGCTCAAAGAGCGTGAAATCATTTACTATTAGTTCCTGAGCAGGTAAGATCTACTTCTGCAGTACCTTCTATCAATCCCCCAGTCCAAGCATCAGCCAAAGATTCAGAAACTGGCCAGAAAAATCAGGAAGAAGAGGCTCTCAAAAGAGAAGCGGAGGAGTCAGCTCCTTTTTCCCACGGCAGAGTGATGAGAAATGACATTCTGGGACTTTATCTGCCCATGGCATGGCGGTGGAAAATAACAGGAAAGACAAATCTTGGTTTTAAAGGGCTAGGACTCAACAATAAGACCAATTAAGTTTCGAACTAAAATCTTAATAAATGCATTCTTCCTCCTTTTTTCTCCCCCCCGGAATTCACTTTGTAGACCAGACTGGCCTCAGATTCTCAGAGATCATCCTGTCTCTGACTAGTACTGGGATTAAAGGCATGCACCACCACAGTTGGGGAATAAATGCATTCTTTAAAATGTCAAAAAAGACAAAAAGGATACATATGTCCATGGTACTTACTTGCTTAAAAGACAGATTGTGTAAGAAATAAGAAAACCTGATAGCCTTACATTAGAAATGAAATTGACAACAGCGCTAATAGAGCCAGGGAATTGCCAGAAGAAAAGAACAATTTTCACCATACATAGGAAGCAGTCAAAAGAGCCTTCTGCAAGTCTGGATTTAAAATAAGATCAATAAAAGTGCTCCAATATGGGTCTCTGTCTCTATCTCCATCCATCGCCAGCTGAAGGTT
>LOEQ01002391.1:86641-100222 GCA_001685075.1 Bramus lutescens | reverse complement strand
TGGCAGATAAGGCGATGCCACGAAACAAAATGAGCTCTGGGGCCTGTGGTTCTCACTGTGTGTCTGTGTGCAAGAAAATAGCTATCAATAAAATCAGGTTGATTTTCTTCTTATTTTCCCATATTTTTAATGCTTTTTTCCCAGTGTGCACACTGCCCTCATATTTATTTATAAATGAACATGTTTTGTGATTTGTCAAAATAAAAAAAAAATCCTAAGAAGTTCATTTAGAAGGACATGACCTTCTAAAGATGAAACTGACCTAAGAACACAAAGCCTTTGACACAGTGAGGGAATAATTTAAAAAAATCAATCAGAAAGAAAAGAAAAATAGCTCACATTTTTTATGGAGGTAAATGTCATTGATAATGAAAGAGTCTTCTAACAAAGCAAACAGATAATATGTGTTAGCGCAGTGGAATCCAGCTTTGATCTGTCAGCCATAAGACAACCAACCACACATAAATAGCAAGGCCACCGCTATGAACAGGAGGCTGGGCTACACTATTATTCCAAACCTGGCTAACCACAAGTTCTTTCTGTTGGTGGCTCTTTAGCAATAATATGCATATGGTTACCACATGCCAAGCTCTGTAGCAAACACTTTATAAGGGTTGTCTCATTTAAGCCCCTCAGTTACTAAAAGTTAGGTTCCAACACCCTCATTTAACTTAAAGAAAATGAGACCTAAAATACACAGTCAGGTGGCTATTAACTATATATCTGAACCCAAGCAATCTGGGCACCAGCATTCATAACTACTAGCAACAGACAGGGAAACCTATCCTTTGCAATGCTCCCTGACTGATTTGGCTGATCAATTTGGCTGATCAAAACACTCCATCTAAGTTTTATTTCCGTATCTCAACCGTAATATTCTGTAGTCGTGTGTCAGCATTTTCTGATCATTTATGGAATCACCAATTTCTTGGGTAATGATGCTCACCACTAGACTGGGCTTATTCAGAGAAACGCTAGCGGGAAGGTGTACAGTAATGCTGGAGGTCTTACCCAAAGTCGCCCTGGATTGCCTCATATTGGCATAAACCTGGGCTCCATCCGCAGGACACTATTTCCCCAGTTTCCCTAACAAACTGTAGACTACGTGAACATTAGAGTAGCGTACTAAATGTTTCATACAAAGTCATCCACTTTGGGTCTTCATTTCAGCGTGAAGAAGCTAAAAGGAGGAGGACAAGAGAAATGAAGAAATAGAGCTGGAGGAGCCTTTGGGAACCCCTCCCCTCAGGGACGCAGACCTCTCTCCCAAGGTCTCAAAAGCACAGGCGATACACTCCACTGCAGATATGAAATGGGACTAGGCTGCCTTGTCTTTCAGTGCCTTGGGAACTTACAGAGCAGATGCCTTGATGTCAAGGAGAAATAAAGGAACACTGGAGAAAGGCAATTTACAAAGGGTCAACCCATAAACAATGCTGAAGAGAGGCTAGGGCGTAGGGTGTGCCGAGTCCACTCTTACCATACACAGGCTTCAGGTTCAGGGCTCAGCGCATATGCGTGCTTACACTTATGCATATACCTTCCCGTATATACATACATATATACATACGTGTGTATGTGTGTGTATGTGTGTGTGTGTGTATATATATATACACACACACACACATACACACACATTGACTGTACGTGGAAGACAGTTAGCATGTAAACAGCCCCAGTCCCTTCCTCATGACGTAGAGCTACAGAAGAAACAAAGATGGAAACTACATGCTAATTTTACATGCCTAAGCTGCTGGTTGAAGCACTTTCAGGCACACCCCACAAGCCTGAGGTTGAACGGTCAATAGTGCAGTAACAATAGACACCAGTGTGGGTACCTCCTGGAACTGCTTTCCAATGAGCCAACTAAGGACACTAATGTGTAACTCTAAGCCCTACCTTGTACGTGCTTTTACTCCTTCTGTCCGTGAGATCCAGCTGGATGGCAATATAATCAACGTCGGGCGAAGGGGGGCGTGTGTGTTGGTAGTGAAGCCCCATCATCAGGAACTCCTCACAACTCGCTCTCAGACTCCCCACTTCCTGCAGTCCCAGGGCACAGCTTCCACCTGGACACTTCAGCTCTAGAATGCACAGCACCGTAGGGAGACAATCACCTGAACATAGTGACTATACAAACCCCAAAGCCATCCTCCTGCCTTGGATGTAGCCTCATTCACTGCCCCAGGACTCTTAAACACATGTTTCTTCATGATTAGACTGTCATTGTTCTCAGAGGTCATAAATTCCTTTTACAAGAAAAAAAGCAAGTTGATCAGTTGTCTCATCTGACTTTGCCCACCAAAAGATAGACTGAAGAAAGAATAATTAAAGAGTGGTTTTGTGGTATTTGAATATCTCTGACAAATATGCCCGTGGCTCACCGTGAATTTCACAGCCCAGCCAGTATTTCCTTCTACATTATATAACCTCATGTGTTCTGTCTGTCTGCCCACAGAAATACCACCTCCCCGGCCCTGGTTGGTCTTCTTAGCAACCCCCCTTTAACCCTTCTCTGGCTCCTTGAACCAGCCCAGTTTTGAACCCATAACTGTCTTAAGAGTCTGTCTCTCCCATTTGTATTTTCACTCTTGCTGGGGGAATGACGCTCAGGGACTCTTCTTTCCATAGGAAACAGATACTCTACTTCTTACTCCAGTGCTTGTGGTAACACAATGACATGACTGACACTCGATTTTAGCTGTGAGCTTCTGTCCAAAATCCCGGGCAATACTATGCCTGCCTCTAGGTCTTCCCACAGTTGCTAGAATACTACTACACAGAAAGTGTTCAAAATGTTCAAAGTGTACTGACTAACACATGTAACACTGAAAAATACAGTAACTAAATGAATTCCACAAGGGGAATTCAGTTCAGTCATCATCCTGGATTTCAATCCTGGCTGCTGCCTACAGTCTTCACTAGAACACAACCCAGTAATACGCAGTAAAGAACAAACCACTCTCACCACTGCTGTCGTTGCTATAATCATAGCTAGGAAGTCATGGGCACTATAATGTACCAGACCTGTGCTAAGCAAACTATGTCCTTACTACATCTTTATACAGCTCTACAGAGAGCTGTTCTCTTTTGCAATATGATGGAAGTTAAACCCATTGATAACTAAATTAATAAAGGAAAATACAGACAGCAAGCCCAGGTATTTCTGATTCTAACTCCAAATGCACAGCCTTAACTAACCTACATTTTTCTTTTTTTGTTTGAATGTGTTGTTAGTTATATTTTAATTTTATTTGTTTTAGGAAATCAGTTTTCTCCTTCTACCACGTAAGCATGATGATCAAATTTAGGGCAACAGACTTGGAAGCCAGGGCTCCCACCTACAAAACCATCTCACTGGTGTGTGTGTGTGTGTCCAAAAGAATTGGTGCCATAGTTTGAGTTTGGAGATCAGAGGATGATTTGGAGGTGTAGGCTCTCTCCTAACACCACATGGGTTGCAGGCATTGAACTCAGATCAAGGTGGTGACAAGGACCTTTACCTACTGAGCCATCTCACTAGCCCTAACTTACATTTTCAACAAGAAAAAATCCTATATTTGTTAAGCACAACTCTTCATCATAGTGCAGGATGAGCATTTACAGCCATTTTGGTCAGTTTTAGTAACCTTAACTATGAAGAGGTACATACGGGTCTCAGAAAAAAAGCTATGTGGTTGATCTCCACGAGGTCCCTCTGGCTTACGATTCAGCAGAACCAGCTTGCCATGGGCTGGCAGATGAGTCCCCGCTGGGTCCAGTCTGATGGTGCAGTCCAAGTTGGCTGTCCTATCATAATCAAACTGGAGCAGGTTCTTATCAATGGCTTGAGACAATCCGTAGAATTCAGTCACCTCCAGCATATTGCTGCTCAAGCGGATGATGTTACAATCTGGTTCCACAAGATGGACTCGCAAGAGAAAGGTTTCCATGAAGGTGTCTGTTTCAGTAAATCTGGAGAGAGAACAGGGTAAAGGGCATATTCGTCAGTGCTCAGATTCTTCTGAGACTTGTACACTCATCTTAAAGGTGGCCCTCCACAAGCAGGGTCTGGTGATGAATGCCTCCAATCCCTGCTGAGGCACTTCCGCCCGGAGTATCTACTCACAGTCTAGAAAGTAAGACTGGGGGTCCTGACAGTATATGTATCTTACTGTGCCCCTTCTACTCAGACTCAGACAATGAGGCCTTTCAGGCAATCTGGGCTTTTTTTTAAAATAAAGCTCACTGGTCAGTTTTACTAGCAGTTTGAGGACAGCCTAGGATGAAGACTGCATTTGAGGCTAGCTCACACAATTTAGTGAGAACCTATTTCAAAGACAATCAAGGCCAAACCAAATTAAGAACAAAAACTGTCCGTCACAAAAACATGCACTTTGGGTGGAGTCTGGTTCCACGTCTTCCTCGACTTTGGGCCTCTGTTTCCAAGGCTCCATCTCTCCCTTTGTGCCCATGCTTTTCCTTGCTGCTTTCCTCCTTAACCATCTGTTTTCCATCCTGCTCTCAAACTCACCATCCATCCTACTATCTATGACCGCTGAGATCTGAGTCCCTCTTCTAGCACGTACGTAATAGAAGAGCTCAAGGGCTATATAGTTTACGGATGGAGCTTCAGTTTAGAAGTGAAGAAGTGTTGCATGTCAAGAACTTTTGTTCTTCGGAAATGCCACTGAACAGATGGGTCTTTAAGTCTAATGTGGGTGCTCAGCTCATCACTTGCCATGTAAACTAAATGAGTAATTGTTTCGGTCCCAGTGATTCTGTTCTGGGATATTTGCAGACTGGAGATGGACTGTCACGTTGCAGAAGAGAGAGAGGTCAGGAATGATGTGCGCCGTGACAGTGCAGCTCTAAACTGATGCGTTTGTAATTTGGCCCAGGTGTTCTAATAAGGCCTCCGCCCCGACTGCATAGGAACCTGCAGTGGGCATTGTCCATCCCCTTTCACCAATGAGGAGACAAAGGCAGAGAAGTCAAAAAGCTTGACAAAGAGACTGAAGAGGAGACTCTGGCAGAATCAACTGCTCCCTGTTCCCTTGTCTCCAGCCCTTCTGAGAGAGCTCTATTTCAAAGATCCTCTGGACTAAGGGCATGGCAGCTCCTCTAACCCTCCCGGCATGAGCCCTTTCCAAATCTTCCCTGGCAAGCTGTTTGAAGTTGGTTTGGTTTGGAAAGATCAAACACCCCTTTGTATTGCTGTCGTAGCTTCCTAGGGAAGCCTTGGTGTCATTCCATGTCTTGAGCACAGCATTTTGTTAGTGACTTTCCTTTGGTGATTGCAACTCTAGTGGCTCCCAGATTGCACCTCCTCCAGCTTTCGGCAGCCACTAATCTACTTTCTGATTCTATATACCACCTATTAAAATATTTCATATAAATGGAACCATATAATACTTGTTCTTCTTTGGCTGGCTGCTTTCACGTGGATAATGTTTTCAGGGTTAATTCATGTTGTACAAATCAGGACTTAACTAGTTTTGTGGCTAATATTCTATTGTGCGGTTATACCTTTTATCAGTTCAATTGCTTCAACCTTTTAGCTATTATGAATAAGGCTTCACTGTTAACATTTCATATACACTTTTGTAAGCATGGGTTTTCTCTTGTGTACGTAGGTTGGAGGTGTTTTACAGGATTATATAGTCATGCCGTCGTCAGTCAAATGGGCCTAAAATAAATTATCTCTCACTCCCTTTAAGGAATGTTTAATTTCATCATTGATTTTAAACACACTTGTATTATTTAATGATTAGAAATGGAAGATACTGCACTTCTTATAACTAAGCAACTGGCAATCAAGCAGAAGGGCTTCATTCAATTTTATAATAAATGTCTATCCAATTCTCATAAGGAACTTGTATTTGTAGTTTTCGCCACAACAATGGATTGAACTACCAAAGTTACGTAATGGGCTGGAGTAATAGGCATGTCTGCTTAAGACTGGAGGGAAACAAGCAATCTGTAGAAAGCCGCAAGGAAGAAGAGACAAATGCATGGAAGATTGGCTGCAATTGTTCCCCACTCACTCAGTTCTCCAATTTCTGTTGATTGCTTTCTTACTGGATTCTAATGATTCCCTTGTGATAAATATAGTTGTAGAAAATGCCCAAGAAGTACAGGAAATGACTATATGGCAAAAAATAAAATAAGATAAATAATAAGATGGCTTTCTATGCCACTTACCTGTAGAGTCTAAGCTTCACAGAATCTTCATCAAGAATTGGGCATCCATTGTGAGCATACTGCACTTCGTCGGGAAGGAAATGGCAATCAAAGACCTAGTCCACATGAAGAAGAACATGGCTGAGAAAACCAATGCTTTATTTCTCTAGCCCTGTAGTACGGCCTGAAGAACTGTGTTCTAGCTGGTTGTGCAGACACACACTAGCAATCAGCTTGGGAAGCTGACAAGGGAAGGCATCATGAACTCAAACTCAGCTTGGGCTCCACAGTGAGTCCAAGACCAGTGTCAATGAGAAACCAACAAGCAAACAAAACAGACCTCCTTAAAGAGAATAGGAGGTAATTTATTCTGGAGCCATTCTGAGCAGCCATGGCCTGAGACTGCAGATCGGGGTTATCCTAAATCCCATGTTCTAATGGAGAAGCATTTTCCCAGTTTTACAAAATAAAGAGATCATTTAACAGAGAGGTGGTTATAGCAGGATGGGGAAGATTTTGTTTTGTTTGCCTCAGATGTTATCTGATGACAGTTTAGCTTTGGGGTTGGTAGAAGCCAGTAGTCTGCTCAGTTAATAGATTTCAAAAGGATTTTATCTGTTAGTCTCAGGACTCTAGTTCTCACATGAAGCTGGGCAAGGAATTGCTATTTAGTCTCTGGACCAGCAACATCCCAACCTCTCAACATCACTGAAGCAACCAGTCTTATCAACCAGTCTTTGCAGACACAGCTTCCTTCCAAAAGTCTTATTCACACCAGCCTGGGTTATCTAGTAAGACTCTGTCTCAAAAGAAAAAAACAAAAGGAGGAGGAATGGGGAGGAAGTGAGAGGGAAGGGGTTGGGGGAGGGAAAACGGGAGAGGGTGAGAGAGTGCCTACGTTCTATTGGTGGTGAGGGTGCAGGCATTTTTTACCAGCAACCCCTCTTCCCTACCCCTATAGCCATGCACCATTTTATTTATAATTGTGTCTTATTTTATTGATGTCTAAATTATGATAATCCAAATAGGTGAAACAAACAAACTAATGGAAGTCACTTCTCTAAATAACTCTGTGTCTATAAACTATAATGTTTTGTAAATGTCTACTATTTATTGAAAAGAATATTTATCCCCTTCAGGAACTTAGGGCAATTGAATTTGAGAGGTCTTTCTGTGTGTCTAGAAAACACATCTGCCCACCCACAGACACGCTGCTCTGTGTGGCTTTTGTTCTTTCTTTTTCAACTAAAGTCTTTATGTTCAAAGATGGAGACACTGGCTGTGTTCACTGCTGTGTTGATGAGAGCCAAACAGGACCTGCAGTTGCTTCTCACAGTCCTGCAAATGACAGCTTTGATAGTTATGGCTGAAAAAAACAAATGGCTGATGAGAACCAAAAATAATTTACTCTCCTTCAATAAAGTTGTAATTAAACCACATCACCTCATTCATAATCATTAAGAAATGACTACTTTATATTAGGACCTGGCTTTTTTGTTTTATTTTAAGACTTCTGCCTAAGTCACAGTCTTGCCCTGCCCTGACCAAGGTGGCAAAGTCCTGAGAAACATCCTGTGCGCATCCACACATCACTGTGTGTGACAATCATAGCACCTTTTACAGTCTCAAACATTTCCAGACAACATAACCCACCCTGGGAAGACATTCTCACTGGTCGGAATGAGTTCCTAGTCCTCTTTGGAATTGACAACCAGGAAGAAGATTAAGAGAAGCCCTTCCCATATCATTGACAAATAGCCATGGTAATAAAGAGACAATCTGCTTTGTTAAAAGAAACATCTGTTCCATGTTTCCTAATATGTTTTCCTTTTATAAAAGGCGACAACCATGATTGACCATAAATTTACTAACTAAAACAAAGGAGAGCTAAATCCTTTTCTAATTACTGTCTAGCTTTGTTTTTTTCCACTTCAACTGCTTTTCAATTACAATTTATAATTAAATTGTCACACATTCCTGACTCATTACTCACTTTAATGACAGTGAAGTGGTTCAAACTAGAGATGTTTTCTTAATGCTGTATTTCAGATTCAAAACCAGCAAGCTCAGCACTAAACCAAGGTGATTTTTCCACCCAAAAAACGTTTTCCTCTGGTCTAGGTGTGGAGTGCTGTGGGTGGAGAAGTCTTGCCCTGGAATCTGAGAGCCATTGATCTGTCTAACTGGCTATCGATCCAGGAGGTAATGGAGACAGAAGGCACTAGCATGAACCCACGCAAGAGGCTTTCCAAACATGCAATGGGAATGAACCTGTTGGTTCTAAGACAAACTTCAGTAATGAAATGAAAACACTAATTGAACAGATGTTGAACAAAACATTTCTGTGCAAATCCCACAAAACTCTTCATTACGCAGCAGGGTGTTAATACAACGGTCTTGCTAGCAATGCGTTCACATAAGCCTAGCTCACAGCTTCCTCGTAAGCTCTATTAAGGAGTAATGTTTGTTTAGCTCTGTGTGTGTGTATGTGTGCGCACGCGTGTATGTGCGTACATATGCATTTATGCACTCAGCCACACTTAATTCAAAAACTCATACTAAGTAAATCCCTGGGCAGGGTTGAACCACTCTGGATTTAAAAGGAGCATAAATTTTCCTCAAACGAGACTTTACCTGGGAATATTATCTTTCCTGAAATTATCAGAATTTAAAATTAGATTTTAAAGAATGAAGAGAAACAATGTTTCTATAAACATATCTATGACACATGGTAATGCATTAACGAAGCTTGGAGTTCTAATGGGCTACCATGAAATAAAGTTTAGAAGGTAGAGATCACATCACATGTACACTTGAGAGGCTGCAAATCCATTTGGTGTGTCATATTTACCCCGAGAAAAACACGCATGCACATCCAGCACAAGATGGGACCTTTTTCAAATAATCAGCAGACACTTGATGACAAGGGCACTTGGAGATGTTCCTGAACAATCAAGAATCTCCTAATCTAGTTGAGCATTTTGTTGTCTCTGATGCACATATCTTCCTGATAACTAGATTTCTGCCCTAAAATCAGAGAAAGTTTGATACACAGATGACCTGAAGTCTCACTCTGTGAGACTCATATTTACATGATGAAAATGTCATCACAGTTTCCCTTTGCTATTGTGGGGTCTGAGTTTGGCCTAAAAATGTCTCAAAGTTAACAGGATCCAACTAAGAAATCTGCCTAGAAATCTTGTTATCTTCTCTAAAGACGCTTCACTTGCAATGAGTGAGAGAATTGGGGCCCAGAATAACCCTGGAAGGGTGGTCACAGCACACCCTCCAAGCAACCGCTCACTACAGTCTGACTCTCGATATCTCTCTTTCTCTTTTAATCTCTCTCTTTTCAATCTGTCTAGCTCAATCTTTCTCTTTCCCCCTTCTTTCTCCCCTCTCCCTTAAAATAAGAGACCAGAAATCTATAATTTCCTTACGTTCTCTTCTTCCCCTGCTAAATTACTAGCTACTCTCTAGGGTCAAGCACCTGGTAAGACCTGGAAATTCTCTGCGATGAGAGGGGACACTGGGAAGGTTTACTGGTAACTGTGCATTGTTAAAAAAAAAAAAGTGTGCACACATCTGTATGAGTTGAACCCTTGTTTCCTGCAATATGCTAGTATAATTCAGACTAGAACACACCAGTGACAGGCTCATTATATGAATCCAGTCGAGAATATTCAAAACCAGGGCTGGCATGATAGCTCAGCGGGTAAAAGCATTGGCCACTAAGCCCGATGGCCTGCTCAATCTCCATTTCAAGGAGAGAACTGACTCCTGAAAGTTGTTCTTTAACCTGTACAAGCATGTTGCGGCATGCCCATGTCTACACACACAAATAAATATAACCTTCAAAGCAGTCAAAAATACGTTCCACCTCTTTGAGAAAAGAGAAAGGATCCCATGCCTATGCCTTTTAATTCCTTAGTTTCAAAGATAATACAATATTCATAATGATGGCTTAAGAGACCCTTTAACTATGCCTCTGACATCCCACACTTTTTTCACATTCTCTCTCTCTCTCTCTCTCTCTCTCTGAACAGAAGTGGAATATGACCTACCTGTGGCGTGAGTTTTCCAACCCTCTGGGTTATGGGTTCGTTCATCACCACCTCCACTCTACAGGCATCCTTCTCTTTGGGGATGGCAAACTTCAGATGATCTCCAGACAGGAAGGCAGAGCCGCCCTTCATCACCCGCAGGCCCCGGTTGATGCTGATGAAGGTGGAGTTGGCCAGGTCCAGGTGCCGCAGAAGCAGCCAGAGCAGTAAGAACAGCAGGACCTTGGGCCCAGTACAACCTGAAGAGTTCATGATGCCGGGGCCAGTTCTGTCTGCAGGTACAATCTGCTCAACAAAGCAGGACTCCTGGATTTCCTTCCAGAGTGTCAGCTAGCAGTCCAGGGGGCGAGACCAGGGGTCCCGATAGCATGCCCCAAGATCTTACCATGCCCCTTCCATTCAGACTCAGACAAGGAGGCCTTTCAGGCAATCTGGGATTTTTAATAAAACTCGCTGATCACTCCTGACAACGCTGGCAAGATTAATGTGCCTCCAAGTGCTTTCCTAAGCCTGCAAACAGAAGAGGTTGGAGGAAGAGGAGAGACCGAAGGTTTGTGCGCCTAGTTAAAGAGCTGTTCCCAACAAAGGGATCTTTCAGCTGGCCTGTAATTTCAGCTAAATTAAAAGCAAATAAACTAACTTGACCTTCAGGCCCACCGGAAAGACAAGGAAGCCATTTCATTACTCTGCTCATGGCTGTTACTTCCGGATGCAATGGACCTCGTGGGATGTCAATTGTGTGGTCTAGCAGGATTCCTCTGCCTGATTGCTAGAGCACAGCAGTGCAAGCGGTGCGTTCTTGGCTTTCATTTTCCTATTTGTTAAACGAGGACCACTCGACTTTGTGCCAGAAATCTGAGAGTACTATTTGTACATGGTTTGAGAACATGGGTAATTCAGAATCAATAGAAGAACCCAGCTAAGAAGTATGCCTAACAGTTGGTCCAATGAACTTAGGTGGGCAATGAGGCCACCTAAGAGACTTCAGTGCAAACTGGTGAAAATGATTTTCTAAACAAGCATTCAAGCTATTGCTATACACAAATGGGACTTTGGAGAAACAGTGGTGTAGCTCAAAGTACTAATGGCACTGTATGAACATGCATTTATGTCATCATCTCTAAGGCTAATTCTGTCATCGCAAACTCGATCTGCTCAGATGGAGTTGTTTTTCTTTCCACAACCTCGTGATTATTTTTTTCTGTTCTTTAAGAACTGAAAAGACTTGAAATATATTTCCACATATCTTTAATTCCAGAGCACATTTAGATGACTAGTGGCGGTTTGCTGTCCTATGGAGAAGTCTCACACCAAGCAGGTATCTAGCTTGTGGTAGAGCGTTTGCCTTAGAAACTTACATCTTCATAATTGCAATCTTTTTCTCCAGAGGAACTGTAGAATAAATAAGTGAAAAGTGAAATACGTATCATTGGGTTATACCCAAAAATCCGGTGGTGCTCCTTTTCCGCACATCGCTCCCTGCCCCGCCTACTCTGCACACCCCCTCAAGCCCTGCTCCACCCAGTAGCTCAAGAAGCACACAGCTAGCGGCAAGAAGGCCTTGAAGAGCACCTCAAGGAAGCAAAAGTAAGGATGGCCAAGAAGTTTAGGTCACCTCTCTTGACAGCAAAAACCTCACCATAAAAATTGAGAACACTGAAAAGTCGTTTTCTTCTACTCTGTGAGAGAAGTCTGAAGAAAGCACAGTCAAGGGTAGGAAACTCAGCCTGCTGACAGCTTTGCAGATGGCGCCTAGTTCCGCATGAGGAATGGAAGGGATGTTTGTGCTCAGCGAAGAAGGTAGGAGAAGCACAGGGGCTGGGGGAAGCATGGGCAATAATGCCTCCTGTGTCCAGGGTTATGGAAAAGCGGAATGCAAGTCCCACCGTCATCGTGGGACAGGACTCACTGAGGTGGTGAGTGCCTGCTGGGCACGAACGTTTCCCCAACCCGCAGCTTTTTTCTTTCCTTTTTTAAAGCATGGTGTTTCTCATTACCTTACCACAAACATTTTAAATGAGATGGTTTCAAGGTATTGGTTTCATTAGATCCTGTCTTTGATTGATAAAGAAATGTGTCCTGATTTTACAAATGCCTTGTAGGGTCCACCTTTACTATATTAGAGGGAAATTTGTCCCGTGTCTTTATCTGAAACCTTTCACAGATGGCATCTGTCCTGTGCCACCTGAGGGCGTGTAAGACTTTACAGAGCGGCCTGTTTTGAATGATGTCAGCCCGAAAATAAAGCTGTTCACAGACTCCTACTGACCAGGCTGTCCACACTCAAGCTATATTGGCTTATTTGTGTAAAAATGCAAATTTGGTTGTGGAATTTTTCACAACAAAGTCAAATCATTTTGCCCTTTCCGCTTGTCACCCAAGACCACACAGAGAAGCAAGCCATTTGGGGAGAGGAGCAAGGGATAAAAGAGAAAAGTACTTTCTGAGATTTGGGCTAGCGGAATCAGCATGCCAGGGCAGCAAGAGCTCCCTCTCCCCACACGCCTGCTCAGCCCCCTCCATTGCCTCTCTCCACAACTCCGCTTTTTTTTAAACCACCCTTATTTATTTGCATATATGTGGGTACGTGTGCAGGTGTGTAGTCAGAGGACGCCCTATGGGACTTGGTTCTGCCCTTCCACCACATGGTTCCCTGGGTCAAACTCAGTTTTCAGGCTTGCCTTTGGCCACTAGACTGTTTGTGTCTTTCCTCAATCCCCAGGGCTGTTTCTTGGAACTGGAAACCATTTGCATGTAATGAGCACCCCCCCCTTACCCTCAGAGTCTTAAGTTTTTCTACTTGCCACCAGCCTCCCTTAGGTGTATCAAGTGTTTCCTTCCCTAAATATCGGATGAAGTTCCCGGTTGCCTCCTTTCTGGCTAAGTTAGCAGCAACTCCAACTTTTTGGCTGCTTCCTTTTTTGTCTCTTAATATCCAGGCAAAAGCCTGTTGGTTCCTGTTTGCAGTTCATGCTAGGCAGGTCCCAGGGCACGTGTGATAATTCTAGCTTTCTCGAATCTGAAAGACCTCTCCCCCCAGGGACAGAAGAACCTGTGACATTCTCAGCTGACAGGATTAGGTGAAAGTGATCGGTGACTGACCACATGACCTGGTACTGCATTTTAGGACACAGGTTTTTCTAACCCGAGCCAGCGGGGTTCGTTACTTCGTGAAAAATCCCGGGGGAGGCCTCCTATAGAACCATGGGTTGGGAGAGAAAGAGAAGAAGAAAGCCAAGTATGAGAGACAACAACAGTCTGGAGTACGTCAAGTCTTCGTTTATTAAATGCCGCATGTGGCTTATATAGTTTTCCAAGGAGGAATTTAATAGAGCATAAAAAAGGGAGGGGAGTG